>KN486663.1:11895-68845 GCA_000787095.1 Periophthalmodon schlosseri
TCTACACTCAAACTTCTGCCAAATTGGTGCCAAGTTTAGAAACAAACACAATTCACTGACCTCTTCTATTTTCAGCAAACAGCAGGATATGAGGAACGTCTGGGTTTCAGCGACTAGGGATAGATACAGAAATATACCAGGATTTACTTGTTTGGAGGTTTAGGTATTATGAACCACAATATATGGACATATTTTTCCATGCAGACTATAATTACATACAAGTTTAAATGTCGTTTTCATTATTAAAATTCCTGTATTACGCAAAATTGACTCTTTAAGCCATGTTATAATGCTGTTATCTCATCAAAAATATACCCAGAGTTGTGTTTGGTTTCAGTCACACATGTTTGAGTAACCCTTTATTATTAGTCTGTCTACATCTCCAAAGCTCAAAATGCTCTGTTCCACCTTGTGATGTCATGAAACGGTAATTTTGAAGTTAACAGCTCCTTTTACCTTTTGTTCGGTTGAGATTGGCAATTCCAGGTCTGAATTTATCCAAACAATTCTAGTGAAGGTGTATGGAGTTTGAAAACACAGTGGAGCACTTCCTGTATTACTACAGGACATCACAAGGTGGAGTTTATTCTGTTTAAGAGAAGAACTCAACACAGTGGACACTTCCTGTATTACTACAGGACATCACAAGGTGGAGTTTATTCTGTTTAAGAGAAGAACTCATCCTAAATATGCAGGATTTGTGTGTTAAATGTGTGTGAATGAAACAAAACACAACTCCAGGTCTGTTTGTGATGAGGAAACAACATTATAACATAGATCATAAAACAGGATAATATGGGTCCTTTAAAGGTGAAATATGGCGCAAAATCGACATTCAAGAGGTTTGGACCATGTTATAATTGTTTTCACTTCTCATTTACCCATTCAAAGTGTTTAGAGTGATCCATGTATGTTTGAGTCATCTTTATTCTCCTGTAATCAAGATGCAATTACTCAAAAAAAATCCTAATTTCCTCTACCCCCCATCTACGCCCACTGATCTGTGCCTACATTGAGAGTTATGTTTTAGTGAAGTGTTTATACTCTGTGTATCTGAGGTGAGATCAATTAAATTTTATTTGTAAATCATAGGTGACCAATGAGCTCTTTTGTTTCACATGTCACTGAAAAAAAATAATCTGATTGCAAGATCACATTTCTCCGGGCTTGAGATGCAACCATAGACTGTATATATAAATGAACATAGCTAACCCTCTCTCCGTAACTGCTGCTGTCAGACTCGTTATTTTGGCCTTAAAATGTTCCTATTAACCCGCTCTACAGGATCCTGGTAATTTTATTTCGCTATTGTGTCCATAAATCAATATATGAACGTTAGTACCAGACAAATCAGGTGCCTTCTTTCCCTGAGGTCGCCTCCGCTAGCATTAGCAACAAGTTTGATTGACAGTGTTGCTAAGAGCCCGCTCCCTGCTAAACCAATGGTGCGGGTGGGATGAGATGTTACCTTCAACAGCCTCGCTCTGGATTGGCTCTTTGGTTGCTATGATAGTAGCGGTCAGAATTCCAAATATGGAACTCGGCTCCAAATTCACCCCTATAACTGCTCTAGCCTCTATTATGGCCCAAAAGTGGACCAAAACATATTTAATAAGGACACAGGAAACAAAGATAAGGGTTCAACGCTGTTTATTACTTTTTAACTTTCGGGTTCTTCTTAAGTTTTTTAAAGACGTTGAAAAAAAAAAAAAAAAAAACCTTAACAAACCCCATGCCCAAAAAAACAAAGTAACAAAGGAAAAAGACGATGGTGAGCCGGTCGATATAAATAAAGATGGTGCGCTGGGCAGGCCAACCCTATACAGGGCTGTAGGAGCTGCCGGCACACCACTGGCCCTACCCTAACGAAAAACACAACCCATAAACTTTTCCTACACAAAATAAAGAACGAAAACAGGACATCTGGACGAAGCTAAGCTAACAAAAAGCTAAAGACCTGGCACAGGGATGCCAGCAGGGAGCAGCGCTCTGGCACACGGGAGACTGATGGAGAGCGGCGGAGAGCGGCGAGCAGAGAGAGAACGAGCACACCGGGGTCACTCTATTTAAAGGCTACAAAAGGCGCAAAACAAAACGACCAGGAGCAAAACTAAAAGAATACTTTACTAAATTTTTACAAAAAATAAGCAAAAAAATTCTAGATCAACTAATGACTAATTATAAATAACAAAAATATACAAGAAAAAATGTGACTAACGCCTATGAACTGAAACTGGGAAAAAATACTACAAAAATGTAAGCAGTTGAAATTTCATTTCATTAGAGCCGAATGCTATGGGTGACGTCACACTGACAGTCCACTTCTTTATACAGTCTATGGATGCAACAGAAGGCGTGGAGACCGGACTGATCCATCTGCATAAAAATACAGAGAGATATTGTTCTGGATTTGCCAGGCAACTGACGTACCATATTGTGATTTAAAATGTCCATAATATAAAATTATGCTCCACGGTGTCATAGATTAAAACTATAACAAACAAAAGCATAATCTCAAAAGAAATACATCTCGTCTTTGGATATTGTATCAAATTATTAACTGTAACGTCAAGTTAGAAAACAGTGCAAACATCAGGGTGGTTTCACACTAGCCCTGGTTTGGCTCTGGTACTAGGAGCTCAGTTTAGTCCTGCTATAGACCTGGTTTGGTCCTGTTATAGTCCTGGTTTAGTTGTGTTTTGAAGGCTAACAACAACCAACAACAATGTAACTGCTGAAATATAAAGATATTTACAAATGTGATGTTTGCTTAATATTAGGCCTGTCACGATAAGGACCATATTGACGCACTGTTCAATACATGACAGGTGGAACAGTAACTTTTGGGAGTTAATATTTATCATGGGGACTTTTTCTTTGCACCAGTGGAGAACTTTGTGTTATTTTTCTGTATATGATAACATTTCAGCTGTGGAGAGTTGAATAAATAACTTCTATCTACATATAGAATAGTTTTTGGGGGTAAATCCTGTTTTAGGGTTATCGTGTCAGTGGCATAAATTATATAGAATATTTTTGGGGGTAAATCCTGTTTTAGGGTTATCGTGTCAGTGGCATAAATTTGTTTCAATATTATCGTTTATCGTCTATATTTTCTTCAGCGATGTATCGTGCTTCAAAATGTGTTTTCGTGACAGGCCTAGTTAATATTGGCATAGGCAGAACTCCAAGCTCGCACTTAATTAACGGCACACTCTACATGACTTGTGCTAATTGGTAAAGTGTCGGATTGGACACGGCACAGGGGTTATTTTTAACTCCAGAGGGGATGTTACTGTAAATTAGTCGTTAAGATACAAGACGCAAGCAGAGGTCTCATTCCATAGAACTGTCAGCTACACAAGAGATGAATTAAAACAAATTATGAATCCACGACTTTAGCTGTCAAGGAGGTGTCCATGCGGTGAAGCTGTGTACGCTTGTAGATTTCACTACTGTTGTGTTAGATTTACACCTTGATCAGCCTTGACAAACACAAACAAAACAGAAAACTGAACTAACTTTCTAATTCATACTGAAGAGATAGTTTATTAAGAACTATTTAGGCTTAGTAACTAGGGGTTAGGGTTAGGTTAGGAGTTAGGAGCCCCGGCTTAGCCCTGGTTTAGCCCCAGACACATCTACAACCTGTTCATCATGGTTTAGCCCAGGTTTAGTCCTGTTTCAGTCCTAGACACATCTACAAACTGTTTGTCCTGGATTAGTCAGTTCTGGTCCAGTTGTGGTTTAGTTTAATTCTGGTTTAGTCTTGGTGTAGCCCTGGTTCAGCCTTGGTTCAGTCCTGGTTCAGTTCTGGTTTAGTTAAGTAGTTACTAAGCCTGAATAATTTTTAGTCCTGGTTCAGTCCCAGTTCAGTCCTGGTTTAGTCCTTGTTTAGTCCTGGTTAATTCCTGGATGCATCTACAACTTGTTTTTCCTGCAAGGTTCAGTTCTGGTCGAGTTGTAGTTTAGTTCAGCCCTGGTTTAGCCCTTGACACGTCTACAGCCTGTTCATCTCGGTTTAGCCTTTGTTTAGTCCTGGTTAATTCAGGCCTTTATGGTTCATTTCTGGTCCTGATGCGTTTTAGTTTAGTCTTGGTTGGGGCCTGGTTCAGTCCTGGTTCAGTCCTAGTTTATTCCTGGTTCAGTCCTGGTTTAGTCCTGGTCTATGGTTCAGTCCTGCATGGTTCAGTTCTGGTCCAGATGCGTTTTAGTTTAGTCCTGGTTAAGTTCTGACTCAGTCCTGGTCCAGTTCTGGTTTAGTTAAGTAGTTACTAAGCCTGAATCATTCTTAACGAAGTATTTGAATTAAGTATTTTTTTCATGCTTTAGGTTGGATTCACGTGACATCAGAACATTGAAGAATCCCTCTAGTTCAAAATGGAGCTGGAGGACAGGTCAGAATTCTATGGTGGACAGTCACTGACCCACAAGTTGACAGTGCGATTCCAGCTCCCACAGATGAATACTGTTGTTGTGTCCTTGGGCAAGACAGTTGACCTACCTCACTCCCAGTTTCTACGCACACTGGTGTATGAATGTGTGTGTGAATGGGTGAGTGGTTCCTTGACGTAAAGCGCTTTGAGGGCCTTGAAGGTGGAAAAGTGCTATATAAAAATGTGATCATTGACTAATTCACTGTGTAAGTGTCAGATGCAGATGTGTTGACCTGGTTTATGGTTAATATCTCTGTAATTACCGGGCCTGTCCATAAGAAACATAAACTGGCACAAAGTTCAACGTCTTCTCTATAAATAAACAAAAGTGAAATTAGTTTTTCACAACAGCCTCGGACAGTGGTACCATTATTCAACCCCAAAGACGTGATTGTTGTCAGTTGAAAGGATTTAAAGAGTAATGAGATTAATATTACAGGTTTGTGGAGCCAATCCCAAACAAGTAATAAAGTTCAGTAATGTTGGGTAATGGTAAGTATTTAGTATTTAGTATTTGTACACACATTCGGCTGGCCTGGGAACGCCTTGGGGTCCCACCGGAGGAGCTGGAGGAAGTATCTGGGGTGGGGGAAGTCTGGGAGTCCCTGCTTAGACTGCTGCCCCCGCAACCCGTCCCTGGATAAGCGTGAGAAAATGGATGGATAGTATTTGTACATTACTATAGGTTCATGATTGGGCTGAAACTTGATGACAATTATACTCTAAGTAAAAGTTTTCTAATGGCTGTCATACCTGTCACCATTTCTGTTTCTGCTGCTCCAATTATCACCACTAAAATCTGAACATACATAAATATTCATGGAATTTTGTTGTTTGAATAATGCAACTGTCAAAATAGTAACTCCATGTGCTCTGGTCATGCCACAGTACACTGGGCCTCACCTCCCAGTGCAGCAGAGGAGAGAGTCCGCAGCACATTTACATTTTATTTTTTAACTAATTTGGCAACTGCAGTCATAACAGCTGTTCTACTGTTCTATGGCAAATGCATCTAATGGTTCAGACCTGGTTCAGTCCTGGTTTAGTTCTGGTTTAGTCCTGGTTGAGTCCTGATTCAGTCCTGGTTCAGACCTGGTTTAGTTCTGGTTTAGTCCTAGTTGAGTCCTGATTCAGTCCTGGTTCAGACCTGGTTCGGTCCTGGTTCGGTCCTGGTTCAGTCCTGATTCAGTCCTGGTTCAGTCCTTCACTGTGGTTCTCAAAGTTTATCTTTTTCCCACTGGGTTTTTTGGTGTTTTTTCTTGCCGAGAAGAAGGGTCTAACGCCTCGCTCCACCTGCTCCTGTGTCAGAGCAGTTTTGTAATACAGGAAGTGCTCCACTGTGTTTTTAAACTCCATACATCTTCATTAGAATCATTTGGATGATTTCAGTCCTGGAATTGTCAATCTCTACTGTGAACTAAAGGTAAAAGGAGCTGTTAACTTGAAAACTACCACTTCATGACATCACAAGTGGAACAGAGCGATTGTAGGTTTGGCGATGTAGGCAGACTAATAATAAAGTGTGTGAAACATGTGTGAATAAAACAAAACACAACTCCAGGTGTGTTTTTGAGGAGGTAACAACGTTCTGACATGGCTTAAAGCTCACAAGAGTCAATTTTGTGTAATATAGGACCTTTAATTTAGTAAGGTAAAAGGCTTGTGGTTGGATCCGTTGCTGTGCCTCGGGTAAGGACAGGGGGCGCTCTGTGATAGTTATCCATTTGCTTGTTTCTTGTGATTGCCATAGTTAAGCACTGAAGCCACAACCCATGTAACTCCGAGGCACTACTGTGGCACTGACTAAAGTTAGACCAGAGCAGTGAATCAGTGGCCACTTCCACATCTTTCAAATGCACATCTCCTCATTAAACTGACTGCATTTTCCTTGAGTTACCAGGACTTTCGAGGACTTTTTGTTCCCTATCTTTTGCCTGTCAGGCCTGATCATGCAGTGATGTCTTACTCTGAGCCTTATAATGATATTCTAATCTAATACTGTAGGGCCTGCACTGGGCTAATTAGGGGGCCTTATTGAGTCCTGTCTATTTGCATGTTTTCCATCTCCAGCGCTTGTTTGTCTCATCCATATTTAAACCATCATTCGCATGTCAGCCGCCCAAGCCGTCAGCATCAATATTTTATGTCCAATCATGAATTAATTTGCAACCGAGACTTTGTGCGTAACTTAAAAGAACATTGTTTTTTTGTTTATTTTTACGGGACTGGGGTAACGAGATGCAGTGGGTAGCTTTTCCAAACATAACCCACATTCTTGTTCAGTGTTGACTCAAACAACAGTAACGATTGATTTGTCAAAGAAAGGTGAAGAAAATGCACTTGTAAAATTAATTGTCAAGTGGCGTATTGTAAAAGAGAACTTAAAGGGCCCATATTACACTATTCTCTGATCTATGTTACAATGTTGTTTCCTCATCACAAACAGACCTGGAGTTGTGTTTTGTTTCATTCACACATTTTTAACACACATACCCTGCATATTTAGTTCTTCTCTCAAACAGAAAACACTGTTCCACCTTGTGATGTCATCTGGCAATACAGGAAGTGCTCCACTGTGTTTTTAAACACCATACACCTTCAGGTGATTCATCTGGCAATACAGGAAGTGCTCCACTGTGTTTTTAAACACCATACACCTTCACTCGAATCTTTTAGATAATTTCAGACCTGGAATTGCCTATCTCTACTGAACAAAAGGTAAAAGGTAGATGCTAACTTGAAAACTACTTCTACATGACATCACAATCTGGAACTGAGCATTTTGAGCTTTGGAGATGTAGACAGACTTATAATAAAGGATTACTCCAACATGTGTGAATGAAACAAAACACAACTCTGGGTATGTTTTGATGAGGTAACAACATTATAACATGGCTAAAACAACAGAAGAGTCTATTTAATATAATATAGAACCTTTCTAGTCTAACTTGAGTTAGATTCACCAGCTGCGAAGTATCTATACATCCCAGTGTCTCAAACCAGTACCATCACTGGCCCACTCCGAATGAAGGATTACACCGTCTCATTGAGCAGTGCAGTTTTCTCAGAGCCCACATGTTTTAGCGATAATTACGATGTTCTGGACCCTAATAGGAGTGACATTGATTCAGCCGGAGCATATTACTGCAATTAGACACTGGCCTTTTAAGTCATTGTCTCTGTAGCAGAAGCTAGGTCTGTACTTTCTATAGATCTAAAGTGCTGAGTGAACATTATCCAGACTGTATGCTCTGACAGTAACAGCAGAAAAAGTTTTTATTTATGCTGACAGAGAAGATGTTGAACTTTGTGCCAGTTTTTGTTTCATGTGAATAGGCTCAGTAATTATCTTAACCATTAACCAGGTCACAAATCTGCTACATATCAGCTAAATCCACCATACAATTCTAACCTGTACTTTTAACGTCATGCAGCGGAACAATCCAGGTAAGGGAATGACATCTCCACGGCGACAAGGCGGACTCTCCACAAGGAATGTTACATAATACACCTTAAAATACAATAAAATGTCTAAGCTCTGAAGAAAAGAGTGATTGAGCCCATATGATTATGTTCTGTATGGACCTAATAGAGGTGAGTGATTCAGCTGGAGCATATTACTGCAATTAGACACTGGTCTTTTAAGTCATTATCTCTGTAGCAGAATGTAGGTCTGTACTTTCTATAGAGCAAATGCTGAGTGAACACTATCCACACTGTATGCTCCGACCAGAACTGAAGAAAAATGCTTAAATGCTTAAAATACTTTTTTTTTAAATTTATACTAACAAAGACGTTGAACTTTGTGCCAGTTTGTGATTCATGTGAATAGGCCCAGTAATTACAGAGATATTAACCAAAAAACAGGTCAACACATCTGCAATCTGACAGTTAAACAGCAAATCCCACTATACAATTCTGACCTGTCATACTGTCAACAATCAAGACAAAGGAATAACATCTCCATGGAGACAGGGTGGACCTTCTACAGAAAAGCTACATAATGGACCTTTACTGCACTAAAAAAGGCATTGAGCAGTAAAATGTAGAGAAGGTTTCAACTGTGGTCATCTGGACCATAGACTATATATATATAAATGGACATAGCTAACTTGCTAGCCGCTGCATTCCAAATAGGAAGTGAGCATGGGCGTGTTTCTGGCTCCATCGATTCTGGCTCCAATTCACTTTACATTGAAAAACTGTCACCCCTCTCTCCTTAACTGCTGCTGTGAGCCACGTCATTTTGGTCTTAAAATGTTCGTATTGACCCGCTCTAAATGATCCTGGTATTATTATTTCACTATTTTGTCCGTAAATCAAGATATGAACATTAATAACAAATCAGATGCCTTCTTTCCCCGAGGTCACGCCCGCTAGCATTAGCAGCAAGTTTGATTGACAGCGTTGCTAAGCTCACGCTCCCTGCTAAACCAGCGGTGCGGGCGAGAAGAGGCGTTACCTTCAACAGCCTCGTTCCGGATTGGCTCTTTGGTTGCTATGATACTTGCGGTCAGAATTCCAAATGTGGAACTCGGCTCCAAATTTGCCGCTATAACTGCTCTAGCCTCAATGAGCTTCATTTGACTGGAGCCGAACGCTATGGGTGACGTCACACTCACTTAGTCCACTTCTTTATACAGTCTGTGGTCTGGACGCTGTTTTTTGCAATCAAGACGTTTCAGCTCCCATCAAGAAGACACTGAGACACTAGAACGTATACTACACTGAGATGGATAAGTTCTGCCCCAAAGGGAGGGGTTTTGGAGTGAAACTGCTCTTTGGGGCAGCACCTGTCTAACTCAGTGTAGTATAAATCCTAACGTCTCAAACCAGTATCATCACTGGCCCACTCCGAATGAAGGATTACACCGTCTGATTGAGAGGTGCAGTTTTCTCAGAGCCCACATGTTTTAGCGATAATTACGATGTTCTGGACCCTAATAGGAGTGACAGCGATTCAGCCGGAGCATATTACTGCAATTAGACACTGGCCTTTTAAGTCATTGTCTCTGTAGCAGAATGTAGGTCTGTACTTTCTATAGATCTAAAGTGCTGAGTGAACATTATCCAGACTGTACCAGCAGCCAGCCCCCGAAGGAGAAATAAAATCCTCCAAACTTTTCATCCAAGTTCATTGTCGGCCATGTCCCTTCTCTTAAACCCCCTTTCCCCTTATGTGAGGCTATATCCTTCACTGTTTAAATGAATATATATGTAGTATATTTTAGAACTTAGTACAGTTACAGTGGAGCAGACTTTGAACTTTAAAAAATGTCTAGCTCATTATAACTGCTAATCTTAGAAAGTGAAAAATGCTGTAAGAACGTTTCTCCAAGAGCCCAGGGAAACTGACAATTTCAGATTCATGAGGTTGCATAATGGTCAGTTATTAAACAGTTTGGGCGGAAATTCCCAAAACACAAGACACTGATGTGGAACTTTCAAATAAAAAATCTAAGCACTGCCGACTTTTGCTTATAGGGGATTTTACCACATAAACATGGATTTGGAGCGATAAGGGAGTAAAGATAACGTTTTTTGGTTATTATGATGTTTTATCTCCACACGGATCAGTCGAAGAATACTCATAGCTGTAAGGGAACGTTCATGCAAAACTGACTTTTTGGAGCTGTTAACCATGTTACAACACTGTTCCCTCATCAAAACCACACATGGAGTTAATGGTGGGTTTCAGATGACATCACAACATTCTATAGGCCAATCATATTTAATACAGATGGGGACAGCTAAAATGTATATTGTCAAAATGCAGATTTTTGTTGTAATATACTGAGTTCTTGGGTTGAGTCACTAATCAAGTAATTTTAACTGATTAACAGATTTTAGCTGCCCCATCTGTGTTAGATATTACTGGTCTATAGACTGGGGGGATGTCATCTAAAACCCAGCAGTAGAATCCAAGACTCCTGCACTTTTTAAGTCTGTAAATTATTACCAGATTCATTTGGAATATTTCTGCCATCAGATAAGATTTCACTGCATGTCTCGTTGCTACATGGTTTGCTAGGTTGCTTTTTCATGAGTAATGCCTATTGTTACCATGAAAGGGAGCGCTAATGCAAAACTGATCGCTATAAGTGAGAAAAAGTACGTTTAGGAGCCACTAAAGACCAAAATGAAGCTTGATACGTCATCCTAAAGAATAGGCTCTGTGCACAGTAGCGCCCAGCAGCCTGTTAGCGTCACTACTTCCTGTCCAGTTGTATCTCCATGAGTTTTTTTTTTTTTTTTTTCGAGTCACGCTAAAATGAATATATAAAGATGGGGCAGTGACAGGGAGTTGCAGGTGGATGCCACTGACAACATGTCAACACTACACAAATAAAATGAATACTTCACCAGAGACACTTCTGTGTTTAGAAAGAGACATGTTTGTGTCTCAGTGCTAACGCTAATGCTAATTTTGAGGCATAATAAATATTAAAACAACACCACAAACTGTTAAGTATTCTTCTTCTTTGGTAGACTTTATTTTAATTCATTTGAATTTTTTTAACTTTTATGTTTTCAGATTTTAATAAAAGTGACTGTTAGCTTTGAGACACAGTGAGCTAGCTAGCATACTGGCGTGCACAGAGCCTATTCCAAATTTCGTTTCATGAATAAAAGCCATTCATGTTCATGTCACAGAACTCAAACACCCACAGGCAGCTCCTGCTCCAGCCAAAGGCCAGGGGTCAAAAAATGATTGAAAAGAGGAAGTTGCTTTCACCCAGAAGAAAACGAGAGCGAGGATGGTAGATAGTTTAATGCCATACTGCGGAACATTCCAGGCAACACAATGACTCAAGCGGACAAGCAGAAAAAAGTTACACAGTGCACCTTTATTTGACAGCGTTAGGCAACTGGGCTTCGGGCCTGAACAATGGCCAGTTAACTCAGAGCAGACAGCCAATTTCAGAAGCACATTTTCAAACGCTAGGCCTAAATGAATCACACACTGACAGGACCTGGGTGCTGCATTTTTACACACAGTAAACTCTGCGATAGACCCAAACATCTCCAGGACTGCAAACACAATAAAATATATGACATCGAAACTGGGATGGCAGTTTTGTCACTTCTATTTGAACTTATCACCTCAACACTGACCAGCATCAGCACTTCAACACACACAGTACACTGTCTGTAAGAGTCATGTGGCTAAACACGCACAGCCAGCTGCTTACCTATAGCTTCTCTTCACTCTTTTGTCTACTGTATAGTTAGAATCAATGACACTCGTGGATCATTATGTTATATGGATATTTTAAATCGCAATACTGATCTAAAAAGTATGCTGACTTCCGAGTTGGAAAACTGTGGGGCCCAATGGGAGCCGATGCTGTATGCTTATCTTCCTATGGATAGCTGCAGATTAAAGACTACTCAAACATACATGAATCACTCCAAATACAACTTCGAGGGGGTAAATGAGACAGGGAAATAACTATATTATGGTTAAAAGCCCTGAAAAGTCAATTTGCATAATAGGTTTGCTTTAGATTAAAACTGCAATATAAAAGGTTTAGGTTACTTTCCCTGTAGGAACATTTGTCCTTTGACCCACACATCAATTCCTGAAGCAACCTGTCAGCAGCATGAGCACCACAGTGCAGCGCCTGGGGACCTCCAGATGTTAGCGAGGCTTGGTCAGGAGTACATAACTGGAGGATTAAAGGGTCGGTATCTGATTTTCATTTATTCTTGTCAAGATAAATGTTCTTTACATCATGGAAAAAGCAGCTAAATAAGAAAACAATTGAGAAACATAGCATTCTCCCTGGTAATCACTAATACAGAAGCTGCTGGCAGGGTCTAATCAGGTACATTGTTACTAAGAATCATGGGAAACCAACAGTTTGACACTATCCCACCACTACTCCCACCCCCACATAAAACAACAAACTACAGAATAGCTGCACAGAACGGGGGGGGGGCATAGTTTATAAAATTTAGTTCCTGATCCACAAACAGTATGTCTAATTTTTTCTAAATCCATACAGGACATAATGTCTTTTATCCATTGTGCATGGGAGGGAGATGTAGTCGCAGATGCAGCTGTCTTCCCCCTTAAGTAAAATAGCTCGTCTAGCAATAAAGAGTGCAAAGGTCAGGAGTTTGGTAAAAATGGGTCCAGGGCCACTCCAAAAATGGCACAGAGTGGATCTGGTTCAATTTGATAATGTAGGACTTCAGACATAGTCTGAAAAACAGAATGCCAGAAGTTAACTAACACAGGACAAGACCAGTACATGTGAAACAATGTGCCAGCTGCGCTGCTACACTTTAACCTAAGACAAATGCACTCTGTGGACGATTTTAACCTGAATGAGCGCATGCCGAGCACACACTGATGTAGAATGAACTCGGCTAAGAATCGAGTCCCACACCTCATCTGTAAGAGGAAGACTTAGATCTTGTTCCCGTTTGGATCTAATAGCAGCCACAGAAGGACAGTCAAGATTGGAAATTATGTTATAGAGAGCTGACATAACACTCTTTGAAGTGGGTTTGACCGAAAGCAAGTTGTCAACAGGGTTGTCTAGAGGTTTTTGAGGGAACTGTGCTGCAACACTCAGCATGTAGTGTCTGACTTGTATAAAACGAAAAAAAATGTGCTGAGGCAGTTTCAAATTTTAATGATAGTTGGGAGAAGCTAGCAAACTGTCCATCCAAATATAAATCAGCGACTTTTCAGAGCTTTAAACCATATATTATAATTGTTATAATTGTTTCCTCTTCTGGTTTACCTTCTTGATGTTGTATTTAGAGTGAATCATGATTGTCTGAATATTCTTTATTCACCTTATTCTGAAAGTTGCTGTGGGCGCCGTCATCGTCATTTGGGTGGTGTTATTTTGCATGTGGCTAGCAATTTTGACAGCAAATAAGTTCTATATGGACTACAGAGCCGTTTTAAAGCCTCCCAGAGAATCGGTGCGGTGTTGATTTGTTGGTCACATGAACATAGAACATTTTACACAAATCAACACTACTTTATATCATATTTTTGAGGCGAAACTTTCATGAACATAAACATTTTACACAAATCAACACTACTTTATATCATATTTTTGAGGCGAAACTTTTCCCAAATTTGCCATTGAAAAGACTGGAATTCCCCCTTAACCCAAAAGTGCCACCACAAAGCAAGTGCTGTTTGGAGCGTTTAGAGGCAAAAGTGGGCGGGGCCAAATAAGGTCAATACTGTATTCAAGACGTCCCATTGGGCACCGCAGTGAGTGGACTTTCTTTCTTTCGTTTCTTTTATTAAGTCTTTTCGGATCAATATTGCCAACCAATTTAAAATGTCCAAATTACAACATAATGATCCACGGGTGTCATAGATTATAACTATAGAGCAGACACAAGCACAATATGTCTTCTTAGAGGATACTAAACTTAAACTAAAGTGCCTGTTTTAGGTGTTACGGGGGAAACGAAAACAATAGAAATAGTATGAAATGAAATAGCATGAAATAGTATTATTATTACTGTCCAATCGATTAGCGCGAATACACAGGAGTATGTTGAAACCACAGCACAGCAGGCAGTGTACTGAGCGCCCGCACGGTCTGTGTGATAGATCCTCTCCATTAGTCAGACATCAGCGGGCGTCGTAATGTTCAGGGCTAATTGCAGGTAGTGAGGAGAGGAAGAGCATTAGTTGTGAGCTGGACGCCTGAAGGGAGAAGCCCACCTCACAGTAAACTAATGGGCCGTGAGTAAACAATGCGCACTCCGCTCCACTCTTTAGCTTCCAGTATAAATGATTTCTTCACTAATAATATCATAACCTGCAGAGAGCAAGAGGAAGAGTGTACAAGATGGATGGATGCTTTAAAGACAGTGACAATGCAGAAGGCAGGAGGCTGAGTAGACAGATGTTTACATTCTCTTTCAGGGTGACAATGGATCTGTGATGGGGTGGGTAGAGGTAGGTGGTAGAGTAGCCAAAACTGAACTCAACTACATAAGTAGAAGTAAAACATGTATTCGGGAAGTTACTATTTAAGTAAGAGTAACTGTATGAGCTGGAGTGGATGTACTCAATTTTGTTACTTCAGTAAAAGTACAAATACTGAGGTAAAAAGTTAATCAAGTAAAAGTAAAATCTGTTTCATTAAAAGTATTAAAGTACCCGTTTAAAAATGTAAGTAAAAAGTAGAAGTATTTCACACAAGTGTTAAATGTAGTGACACTGATTAAAAATGATACATGTTTTGATCAACAGCAGCAATATGAATCAATTTCGTAATTTTTCTCATGAATTTTGCCGAAGCTTGAACTTGAAAACTTTAGTCAGGATGTTTTCACGAACATGGTAAAAATAACCCCTCAGATTATATGAAAAGTTCTTTTTATTTTTCATTCCAGTTCAAAAATGTTGTGGAGTAGAAAGTAAAAAGTATCCACTGTAAAATTTACTAATTTAGGTATCTGTATTTAGTAAAATACAGATACCTAAAAATTCTACTCAAGTACAGTACTTCACTACTTATCTTTCACCACTGTGTATGAGTAACTGTCTTGCTGCAACATCCGATTTATAATTTGAAGGTAATGTTTTCATAAACCACAATAATGAAAAAAAAACAAAATCACACACTTGAAGGAGCGGTGCAGAAAAATGTTCACATCATTTAATTCTGTTGACAAAAAGCTTTTGTAACTTTTGTTTGTGTCTCTCTGCTATCGTTTCCTCTCAGCTCCAGTGCCATCCAAGCTCATGTTTTGTATGAAGCAGTTTTAATCACACGTTTGGATCGTCTAAACATTTCATGACGATTTCCGTAGTCCTTGTTTGTCCAAGAACACGTCTTCAAAAACTAGAGGAAACAAGTTCATCTTTTTATAGACTCCATTTTGGTTTCCATTTTTTCCCTTTCAAATGTATTATTATTATTATTCCAATTCCAGTTTCATTCCAATTCACTCTTAAAGGCTGAGGGGTTTATTCAAACAGGGGTTACTTCATTAAAATTTGCACACAAACTGTTACTGTCATTATCTGTGAATGGCATCTCTCATTTGACTGTGCTTTGGTAGTTGGGTGCAAACATAGTGTAATGATACAAAAATATAATGAAAACATCAGGGGTGGACGTAATGGCAAACATTCATATGACAATTTTATTGGAGCCAGATCACAATTTCTATTTTGTCTGGACTGATGTACTATATATTTTTCTATTGCTTTTTAAGAGACATAAAGTCACATGTTTCTTCTGAAAAGTCACACTTCACTGTGATTGGTTAAACCCACCTGCCACTCACTCAGAGTGCTGTCAACTATGCTAATCAACTGGAGAAGTGGGTGGGGATAAGTGTCTGTGTATAAGCTTTAAACAGAGAATAAATGAATCACAATATGACGATGTTTCCAAAATTTGTAGTTTTCAGATTCAAGAATGTGATGATGTCATACTGCCAGACGGGGGCAAGAGACTGTTTTTTTTTCTATTGATTATATTGTAATTTAATATAATATTGTATATAATATAATAAAATATTAAAGCGGAACTGTGACTAATGTTGAACCTGATAAATTCTTTTAGTGACTAGACCCTATAACTATCTATATTACAACAAAAATCTACATTTTACCAATATTTATTTTAACTGCCCCTCATCTGTATTAAATATAATTGGCCTAGAGAATGTTGTGACGTCATCTGAAACCCAGTAATAGGAATGAGGTCACAATCGATACTAAAACTAGACACGCATCAGAGCAGGTACCGATACTAAAAAAAGTCACATTCACAGGACAGAAATGAACCTTTCGTGAATATCTTTAGAATGATGTTGAGCTGTATCTTTCACAAGTATAAGACACATAGACTAGTACACGCCCACGGACCACTATGGAACCTACTGGACGACTGAGGGATTACACAGATATAACGCCATGTGGGAATAGAAAAGAAAGTACTATGATTTTATGTTGAAAATGACATTGTATTGTCTAAAGAACAAGCGTTCTAAAAAAAAAAGATCATCATGGTATCGGAATCGGTATCAAGTATCGAGTCTATTCCTTAGTATCGAAATCGAGTTTGAAATTTTAGTATCGTGACAACACTACTGGCCTCGTCACTATCACTCATCCACACAGACCAGGCAAAGGTGAGTGCAGTGTGTTACCAGAGAACACAGAGCTTGCAGTGCTAGCGTTATTAAACCGCCCTCTGATCTGATTAGAAATACCATCCATCCATTTTCTTCCATCAACCGAGTCGCGGGGGCAGCAGTCTAAGCAGGGACTCCCAGTTTTCCCTCACCCCAGACACTTCCTCCAGTTCCTCGACATACATAAAAAATGCATTATCTTAAATTCGATCTATTTTATGTGGACATGAAAGTACACTCACTGACTTTTGCATTTTATATTCCAAGTTATCCAATCAAATCCTCTTGAATTTATGGCACAGTTGATTTCCTTAGATCTCGATTCTAGAGCTGATAAATCCGTCAAACAGTTACACACAGTACAGCGAATGAAATATGTTAATGAAAAACGTATTGGCGTTTTGCTTCTTATCGCAATCTCCGTGGACCTCCTATCTGCTGAAGGACATACAAATCTCCCCTGCAAAGAAATACGTCTGCAGATATAACTGGGCATTTCAATCAAAACGCAACGCTTTCTACAGAGAAGTTGAATGCTCCCTACAAATTAAATAATCCCATGGTATGTTGAATAGAAAGACCAGTTCCGATTTAAAGGCGCTGTACCTGACTTTTTACTGTCTTAAAAACGTGAAAAACAAAACTAGTTCATTTTAAACGGTTCGCAGTGGTCCAAAGTTATTCCTCATTTACCTTATGCATAACGAGCATCCTAATTATTCACTGCGATGAGCTTCGATATATTTATATATATATTTCACAACTCTCACAGACCAGAGCGGAGTTTTGCTGTGACGGTAAAGCTAACACTTAGCATGCTAACGCTCACTTCCTGATTACTGGACAATAAAAGGCTTTCTAATTAGATGCAGACAGTGCGCAGCTAACTTATTTTGACCTCAAGAGCTCCGTATTCAATATATCTGTATTGGGGCAAGAGAAATTTAGCTAAAAAAGACATAGTTTTTCACATTTAAAACAGTAAAAATCAGGTAGAGTGCCTTTAATCATGCAGAAACCTGTAGATAAGAAGCATAGCAAACATCAAACGGAGAATCCCATAACCTTAACGCATTTTTTTCTGGTTAAATCCAATGACTTTCTAAGCAGTTTGTTTAATTTATTAGCCAATTTAAATTTTACCACTGCGAGACATGAGATTTGCACTTTATTTCACTGCCTTTTTCTACATTATGTTTGAGGACTTAGATCAGTGTGGACATGACGTATGATTTGAACTGCAAAGTGAAGTTAATTAACCAACCTTGAGATAGCGCCTCCCTGATCATAGAAAGGAATAGGCTGGATAAATCAGAGGAACGACCAGCACCTGACAGCTAACGGTGCTCTGCATATGGAGCAGGCAAGGCACAGAACATACTACGTAGAGGGAGGAGCTGACGCGCACATTTTGACTAATTTTCTTAAAATAGGCCCCTAGTATTTTAAACTAATATTCATTTTTGTCATCTGCTCTTCCATTAATTTATTTTAATAGATTTTGTTTTTCAGACCATGGTTTAGTTTGTTTTCATACCTGACAGTTTGGACTGCTCACTAGCGCTCTTCCTCAGTGTGGTCACGTGATGTTGTTGTGACATATCCGGTCAGCTCATTCAAACAGGTTTTGGCGCTGTCTTCCGGACGACAGCGCCATCTGCAGTCCGACTTTTTCAAGACAGTATCCCAGGTGTGTGACAGTAAAAAGGCCTCCTCATCCCGGTTTAAAGTCCCGTGGGCACGTTTTCGTATTTCGATTGCCTAATTAATCCAGTGACGATGTTTGTTGTCCTCTGTCCCTATGTTGTTTGCTCCATCCCAGTCCATAATGTGGATTTCGACTTGGATGTAAAATCTTAATGGGTTTTGTCGCTACTTTGAATATCAAATATTAACTACTTTGTGTTTCTACATTTCCATTGTTTATTATAATATGCTTTGATAATTTGATTATCTTTTTCATATCATTATGTCCATATCAGGTTTTGCTTCCAAATACTCCCACTTAAAGGTGCACTATGTAACTTTCCAGGTAAAGGGTGAGCCACATGTTGTTTCTTTGGAGGTGTAAATGCTTTGGCTGCACAAATTTGACCAGCAACCTGATCTGGTGGTGCCAGCAGCTGCCTGTCTCTATGGTGATAAATAACTTCAATGCCATACTGTGGAACATTCAAGGCAAAGGAATAACATATCCATGGTTACGTACTCTACCAGATATAGTTACAAAGTGCACCTTTTGATTACTGCTACTGCTGCTACAACTGCTACTACTACTATTGCTACTACTACTGACAAAAAGTTTAAAAGTACTTGAGTATTATTACTCCCAATACTAACTTCTAATGAAATCTTTTAGCAGGTCACGCTCATAGACTGTATATACTGTATAAATGGACATAGCTAACCTGCTAGCCGCCGTGCTCCAAATAGGAAGTGAGCATGGGCACGATTTGGCTCCATCGACTCTGGCTCCATTTCACATTCTGTTGAAAAAAGTCGCACCTCTCTAACTGCTGCTGTCAGACTCGTCATTTTGACCTTAAAATCTTTGTGTTTTTATTTAGCTATTTCCTCCATAACTCAAGATATGATCATTGATAACAGCCCAATGAGCCGCCTTCTTCCCCCGAGGTCACTTCCACGAGCGTTAGCAACAGGCTTGATTGCTAAGTATCCACCCCCTGCCAAACCAGTGATGCGCGCGGGAAGGGGCATTACCTTCAACATCCTCACTCCTGAACGGCTCTTTGGTTGCTATGATACGCTCCCTCGAATTTCCAAATATGGGTCTTGGCTCCAAATTAGCCGCTATAACTGCTAGCCTCGATTGGCTTCATTTGGCTGGAGCCGAACGGGTGACGTCACACTCCCTCAGTCCACTTCTATATACAGTCTATGGTCACACTAAATTTGTTACCTGTGACTTGTACAAATGGTGGTAGAGGGACACGCCTGACTGAGTGATCGTATCTCTGTTATCCGCCTCCTCTGTGTGTGTGTGTGAGCGTGTGTGTGTGAGTGTGCGTGCGTGTAACTGAAGGACGCTGCTAAGCCTGGAGATAGCCATTGATCCAAAGCCTTTGACTCTAAAACGCAATTAGCAGATTGGCTGTGACTTTGTGGGTGGTTATCACAAAGCAGGAGAGCATTAAGATGTGTGGATCTGAAACGCACAGCAACGATTATTTCCTAATTACTAGAGGTTGGATTCCTGCGACTTAATGTCTTCCCAAGATCAATTACAATAAAGGTGGATCTTGTACAGCTTGTGTTGGAAGCCGGTTACATAGGTTTAAAATTGAAATGTGCTCTCTCTGTCTTGATTGGGTTCAGTTTGAGCGGTGTCAGGGCGTAGGAGTGGACTGGAGCATTGATAAATTAGCTGTTCGCTGAGAGTTCAACCTGTGGCTAATCTCCTCCCACTGTATCAAGCTCTAATTGAGGAATATTGGACAGTCTCCAGTACAAATATTGAGCTCTGTGTACTTCTGTTTGAGAAGACTCAGCCTCCATTGTTAATGTGTAGTATAAAATTATATATTATTGGACTTTTTACAATGGTTTCCTTTTTGTCTGCTGTCTGATAAAAGGGAGCTATCAAGTTCATAGGTGTATAAAACATAAAGGGAAAGCAGTTACCCACTTGTTTTCAGTCAAATCAACCATTCTGGGGTGAATCTGGACCATAGACTGTGTAAAGAAGTGGACGTTACTGTGACGTCACCCGTAGCGTTCAGCTCCAGTCAAATGAAGCTCAACGAGTGAATTTGGAGCCAAGTTGCATATCAGGAATTCTGACCGTGAGTAAAGAAGGCGCCTAATTTGTCTGTTATTAATGTTCATATGTTGAGTTACGGACATAATAGCGAAATAAATACGAATATTTTAAGACCAAAATGACGAGCCTGACAGCAGCAGTTACACAGAGAGGAGCGACAATTTTACAGTGTAAAGTGAATTGGAGCCAGAGTGAATGGAGCCGGAAGTGCGCCCATGATCACTTCCTGTTTGGAACATGGCTAGCAGGTTAGCTATGTCCATTTATATATATATACAGTCTATGAGCTGGACCAATTTCTGTTCCAAACCTACCAAATTTAATAACTATAACTTCCTCATGGACTTTTTTTTTTTTTTTAACCTAATTACAGGTCCATAAATCTATTTTTGTGATATATGCTTCAGCTTTGACAAGGGAATTCCAGGAGTAGTTCATTTGGTGAGGTGTTTGTTCACTGACCTGAAGATTGGCGGTTCGAATCCCGCTCTCGACATAAACAACATTGGTTGAGCGGTCAGATCCACTTACCTACAGGTTGGCGGTGCGATTCCGGTTCCCACAGATGAATGCTGCCGTTGTATCCTTGGGCAAGACACTTAACCTACCTTGCCAACAGTTTCTGCGTACACTGATGTATGCATGTGTGTGAATGGGTGAGTGGTTCCTTGATGTAAAGTGCTTTGAGTGCCTTGAAGGTGGAAAAGCGCTATATAAAAATGTGACCATGACCATTTACCATTGTCAAAACCCGACAAATAATCAGTCGGACATCAGCTATTCCTGGGTTTCAGACAACCAATTGTGTTCTGATTTGAAGGACTTTGAAGGACTCCCCATTCAAAATATGTAATATTTTGACGGTTGCCATAGCTTGAAACCCATAAATACCCCAAAAACAATCTAAGTGGGATTTTAAATCTGATTTTCCTCTAGCTTGTTACGGCTTATAATTAGAAGGACCAAGGGGCAAAATGTCTCATATGGCTCAAAATGCAAAAGTTCATCGCTACTTTAGCTGCCTCGGAGATGTCACCATGAGCTATCTGTTAATGACCTACAGTGTATTTTTGTTTGTTACTATTGTAAACTCTGCCTAATTTAAAATTGTTGAAAAAATATTATTCCTCACTTTCCTAACACATTCATATTCCAATTATTCACCGCGATGAGCTCATAAGCACTTTTCACAACTTTCAGGGACCACAGAGTGTTGCCGTCACAACAAGGCTAATAACAACTAGTATGCTAACAGCGCACCAATCTTACTTCCTGGTTTGCGGACAATACAAATGCTCTATAATTAGATACAGAAAGTACACAAGAGCTGCTTTTAAAATATACCTGTACTTGGGCAAGACAACATCTTCTTTATTGCATGAAAAAATCAGGTACAGCCCCAAGCAAATACAGTACAATGGTGCAGTTGAAGTAATCACTTGAAGTAATCATAATACTAGTTGTTCCCAATAATAATGACACAGAACTTTATGACTCATAGTTTTCAATTACATAAAGTCCCATTGGTTTTGCTCTTAGCTTTACTTACCAACAACACTGCTGTTTGTAAGGGGCCTATTAAAAATGTATGGGGTTAGAGGCGTCTCCACAGCTCTGCTCTCTGCTCACGATCCCAAAGGTGAATGATGCAAAACTAATTGGTTGAATGACACACTTCTTTAAATCACTATAACACATCGACATATATTCGGCTCATTAAACCAGGTAAAAAGCAAAGACTCAGACACAAAACAGCTGGTGCGCACTGGGAACATTACAAGGGGAAAACTGCACTTCAAACATGAGGTGTATTGATACTTTGCAGCTGATCTTCAACACTCCCTGGGGAAAGGGGAGATGAAGCTTACTGGAGGCACTGCTCTGTCTGACGCTTTGTTACTCAAGACTTTAATCTGCACTTCGTTTTAACACAGTCTGACCTGAAAGAACTGACTTAGTTGGATCTATAACAGGTGAGCTGTATTTTCTGTTAAACAAGTCACTCTCTAATGACATTAAAGTCACAAGCTAGCTAGCATTAGCCAACACCTAAACAGGAGCATGGACGCTCGTATTGATCACAGGCTTCTGAAAATGTGTTGTTTAAATCCATTTTATGTTTTTTCTTAATCTAAATATGTACCTGGCTGTGTTTGCGTGCATTGTGTCACCATGGTAACTGCTGAATATTGCTCCATAGACACACATGCAGTACTCCCCAGCGTGATGTCACTGCAAAGTATCAAAAGGTTGCATGTTCTAGAATTTGAGGATGTCGTAATCTCAGATGTTGGGCAACGGGCACGGTAACTCTGTAGGAGATTTGCAGTTTTTGAAAGAAATAACCAAAATATGTTGTTTAGCACAGTTGGTTAAAGCCCCACCGTGCAACATTTCATCCATAAAATATAAGGACACTATTCCAAGTGCACCAACAGGAGGAAGGAGGATTACTTGCATCTAACAGTGAGCAGGCATTATGTGAGATAAGAGATTGGTTTTACTCAAACATACATTTTAGCTTTTTTGAAAATATGATTTCTTGTGAATAACCAAGTATTCTCCTTTCCATGCGAATTATAAACTGCCTTGACAAACTCAATTCTTCACTGTTAGATTAGATTAATAAAACAGCTGTTATATTCCAGTATATGTGCGTCATTTGTCATATTTAGTAATGGTTTAAATATAAAAATTGACAAACGTACATGAGTGAACCATCTTTGGAGAGAACATCATAAACATTACTGAGTGACACATTCTTGCTGATGATAGTGTTGTTTTGTAGAGGCGCAGTAAACAGCTGAGCAGGCAGGAGGCGCTCACATGAGAAATAAGTCCGATGCACAGTGACCGCAGGCAGAGAAAGAGCTGCGGTCATCACATAGCACAGATGAGACGCGGCTTGTTTCTACACAGCCCGACAACATACAAACTAACACAGCAAATTCAAAAGTGTTACATTCACAGTGTTGGTGTAGAGTGAAGTAGAGATGGGACTTTAGGCTCTTTTACGGGATCTGAATCTTTTGGTTACATTCATTTCAAAGAGCCGTTCAAAAGACCGGCTCTTTTACTATTTATTTATATGACAGAAGAACATGAACAAGGCTCTCACTCATGTCGCTTGCTCTGCTTTTGTGGTGATTCTTGTGTTGAATCTGATTCTTGATTTGGCTCTTTTAAAAAATGAGAACCGGACCCAACCGTTCAAAAGAGCCGACTCGTTCGTGAGCGTCACATCACTAGAGTGAAGATAATCCAGATATGTTTGAACACAGTCAAGAGTTATTTTAACTATGGCAGTGTCGTAGAGTTAAATAAGTAGTTGTTGATCCACAGTGTTAATGCTAAACACTTATAAAGTTTGTATTTTGAATGTAACACTACATCAGTGCTACAGGCTTCTGTAACGTGTCCAGCATTTTGGTAGCATCTTTCAATTTACAATACTGGAAAATGATAGTTAACAGCACTGGAATGTCCTTGACTCTAGCACTGTGCTAGCTTAGCCTTATGCTTAGCCTTATCTTGCTTGAGTTATTAGTTATCAAATGTGCGAGAATACTTAGAGTGAATGTTCCTCTGATGATTTTGATTCTTAAACAAGAAAAATCCAACAAAATCCATGTACATGCAGGGCTGTTGTTATACTGAAGCGAAGGGCAGGTTAGCATTAGTTAGCTTAGCTCTTTTTACCATGTGAAAATCTTGGGTCCTGCACTCATTCGTTGTATTAGCACATTTTAAAACAGTAGATTATGAACGTGCACACTTGTGTTGAGGTAGGATATTGTGGGGGAATTGTAAAAAAATTATGTGGTTTGAGAATTTCCTTTGGTGTTTGGCTGTTTTGCTCATGTTGCTAGTCTAAAGTAGCTCTGGGACCTTCATTTTGTAGGCAGTATATTGTAATGGGCTTTTGGTCAAACTCACATTTGACCAAAATTCAACCATGAGGAGTATTGTTACCTCACCCAACACCTTGAAGAGTGTAGATTTAACTAATTCTGGTGTGGAGCCTAAATGACACTGTGAGAGTGATAAAATAATAACAATATAAGAGAATTGACACTCTTGAATTTGCTGGACACATTTGACACATTTGAGGGTTCTAAGCAGACCACTCTTGGTAGTAGCTTCCAAAAGGGTCTAACCCTCTTTGGCTCTGGGTCTGCTTCAGCTAAGGACGAGCTACACACCACAGCCACTGGATTAGAGTGAAGACTCAGGCATAAAGCAGATATGAAAATAAAACAATTTCTCACAAAATGCTGACTTGATCTTGTGAAAAATCAACATATTTAGAGTGATGACATGCTTGGTAAAATTAGCAACAGCTGTTTCCTGTTTATCAATCCACGACACTCAGTTGAAGATAGAAAATATTATATTTCCAGTTCGTGGTGCATCTAACAGCCAAACCCAATAAACCCAATGTGTCCTCTGCATTTGGTTTGACTTGGTCAGGACTAGCAGGAGGACTTTACCTACTGTGCATGTTTTGGTTTGATGGTAGAAACCAGACATGGGGAGAAAATAGGGCTGAGCGATTTGTGAAAAATAGCAAATTTCGATTTTTCTGACAAGCTTTGCGATTGCGATTAGATGTGTAATTTATGTTTTAATAATCAGATTCTGTTCAAAGTTCAAATTTAAAAATGTGACCAGGAGAAGTGACAAACAGACTGAAACATGAACTGACAAATTTATACAAGAATCTCATTTCAGAACATGTTTGTACAGTATTTGCTAATTGGACACATTGGAACCAAAACCTGGAACAATTTCATATACGAAAGAAACTTTATCTGGATTGTATCTGTACCTTTCAAATGTAGCATATATATATTTCCATTTCCTGTCAGCTTTTCTTTTTCCTCTTGTTTACCTTTTCTGACAATGACTCCGGAGGTGAGCAGTGTTAATGATGCTAGTGTCTTCTCTGCCGCCCCATAACGAACGCTGATCCTCCTGCTCCTACCAACACACTCAACGAAAGCAACTGTGTGCGCGCTTTAGCTGGTAATTACGCCCTCTGGATATTTCACCTCCCCACCCGTGCTCACTCCCACCCTCCCCCGGCAGGACCCCCAAAGTCACACAGCCTGCGTGAGAAGAGGACTTGAACCAATTAGAAGCAGGGATGCTATATTAAAACGTTGCTAACATCATTATATTTAAGATTTTAAGTGTATAAATTGACTTGGTTGGACCTGGTTGGACATGGGCAGCAGATATGACATACGTAGAGGTAATTCCATAACTGTTACCTAGCAACCATAATGTAAACAAGGGCCAAAAATTGTTTAAATTACACATTAGTTTTGATGAGACATATATAAACACAACAACTTATTTTTCTATAAACTGCCACTTGCCCCTGATGTAAAACAATGATAAAGATTTACCACAGGCACTATCTCTTCAAAACAATAATTAGTGAACATGAAAACCTGTCAAATGCATCTTAAGTATTTGACCCATCCTGAGAAAAGGACTTAGTCTAAGGTCTCCCCTTAGACCATCCAGGGCCAGTGTGCAGTGAGGGAGATATCTGGAAAAAGACAACTCCAGTTCAGAAGGACAGGAGGAGCTGTTCTTATAACAGGATCAAACTATATCTACACCAGAACTACTCTTGAACCAGGAACACATCTGAATAAGTGTGAATGCACCCAGTGGCTCTACTTTGGACACTGCAGTATTCATTCCTCCGACTCAGTGATGTTAAGACAATATCGTTAAGGTTAAAGATGGGATATTTGACTTCTATGGGGTATTAATTGCGAACACATAACGAATGAAGATCACCATGTTATCTTTTATTGTTTTGAAAATGCTATATTGACTGAAAACAACATATTATCATGTTTTAGAAGTTTCACTTTCGTTCTTGACGGTCTGAGTCCCGCCCCTCCCTTGCTCCCTGCGCTAAGTCACTTCCCCTTCAGACTGCCATCACGACACAATCAGCGCACATTCCACTAACGAAAGTACTGCACATTGCATCAGGTTTGTGAAGTTGTAGTGTATTGTTTGAATCCCGGGAGAGCTCGCTAGATTACTTAGACATACATGGATGACTTAAAATCTCTTCATGCATATTTTTGATGAGGGAACGGTGTTATAACGTGGTAGAAAGCTTCAAAAAGTAGATTTTGCATAACACCCCCCTCTGCATTTGACCCAGAAGAGGACTCGACCCACTATATCACACTGTATCACTAGAGACTGCCCTTAGCTCAGTGAAGCAGGGCCAGTGGGCAGTGAGTGAGTTCGCTGAGAGAGCGACTCCTCCAGTTCAGACGGAGAGGAGCCGTTTCCTGGTTCAAACTGGATAACAAGGAGTCCATAATGAGGAAGTCTTCAAATCCGAATCCGCTGCAGTTTGGATTGGAAAAAATTGAATAAAACGCATTGACTCAGGAGGGCTGTTGCTTTGAAACCTGGTCTAAATTAGCAGATACGTGTCTTTGAAGAATCGTAATCGTCCGTGCGGGTGAAATAATTGGATCAATATGTCTGTTGTCAGGACTTGGCCATTTCAAAATCATGTTTTTGAATGGAAAGTCTTGTTTCTGTGTGATTTTATAATCCAGCCAAAAGTGCTGGCAAGACTGTTCTGGTGATGGACCCAAGCAGATAAAGGAAGGGCTGATTTAACACTGGAATTAAAGATGCAGTAATAGTAGTAGTAACTTTTCTGCTGGAACGTCAGCTAACTGCTTGTCTACATGTAGATGCTATTGCTTTGCCTGGAATGTTCCACACTATTGCATTAAGTATATCTATCTGCGTCAGATCTGTGGAGTGTTAAGTCTGTTTACAGTAAGAATTGATGGTTTCCATGGTAAACCTTCAGAAATAATAAAAAAAAAAGATATATTTAAAGCAATATTGTGTACCCTCTAATGAAATATAAACATTTTATTAGACAAAAAAGGTTAAGAAAAAGTTAATTACAAGTTTACAAGTTACAAAATAGTCTAATTACCTTTGCTGTAGGTGTACACAAGGGCGGCACCGGGGGGGGGGCTTGAGGGGGCACTAGCCTCCACTAGAATGGTCAGTGCACCCCCATTTTTGCCCCACTTTCATGGCACATCTTGACTAAAAAAAAAAAAGAATCCATATTAGCTTTTATAAATCACTATAGGGGCTAACTACATTTAACTTATGCTCCACTGTTAAAAGTCAAAATGTTAAGTGAGCACCCACAGTGTAAGCGCCTCCTTCGCTGCTCCTGCCTCTGGGTTTACAGTTAAATGTGTGATTGAACACAAGATACGGAACTTGTTTTTAGTACAAAGAGAGCAGTAATAAAACTGTGACTTTTTGCAAATCCTCCTTTCGGTGAGGAATGCTGTAGTCAGTTTAGGATTTAAAGGAAAGTCTTGTAGAGCTGAAGTGCGTCTGCAGCAGAGTGCAGCTCCGAGCCCTGTGTCTGCCAAACACTGGGTTATTACAGAGAGCGGCGGGGGCAGGAGAGGAGAGGCCTGCTCCGAATGCACAAAATACAACACATTTTATTCTAACAGATGTAGTACAGCAGAAACACGCACCTTTATCAGTGGGTGTTTCAGGGTATTTTACTGTGTCAAACTCACAGTTACACACGGCTACTCAAGTATGAAGAGTCATTTTAAGAGTAACTGTTTGGATGGATACTATCTCATTTTGATTTATAATTGTAAGTTAGTCTTGTTATGTGCTGTTTTTTGTTCATTTAAACCCTCATCCACTTTGTTAATCATGTTTTTGTAAGTTTCGTAATACGTATTTTTGTTCAAGTGTTTTTGTATTTTGTTTGCGTGGCTGATTGGAGACTGTAACGCGCTCGTGATGCTTTTGAATGGTTCCGTAAAATGAACGTTTGGAAGTGGATCAAAGTTTTTAAAAGAACTGAATCTTTTTCTTTCTAAATTTGATGCATTTTTACCATAAACTATATGATTTTTACATGATCAACACAAGAATCAGCACAGGAGCAGAGCAGGCGACACCGGTGAGAGATTTGTGCACAAAATACATATCTGGCATCATAATCACAGTTATTATTATTTTTGTAGTGCAACGTTTTAATTATAATTTGAAAGGGTAAACACACCAGCTCACAGTTTGAACCATTTTAAACACATCTGAGCCTTGGTCGTTTCTCTCTGTGATTAGTTTGCAGATAAAATGAGTTCTCACATTTTCTTCTGCCATATAAATAAATATAAAAAGAGCCAGTTTTTTGAACAGCTCTTTGAAATGTACCGATCCAAAAGATTCGGATCCCATAAAAGAGCCGAAAGAGCCTTTTTGTTCTGTTTGGCCGGCTCTTCAGGTCCACATTTCTGTTCAATACTTTTCATTATTTTAGGGCACGGGAGGGTTTTTAATAATTTTTTTTAAGGACTGAACATCAAGCCAAACCAAGAAGAAAATATCTAAATAAAAGAAATAAAAAAGTTAAGAAACCTTGGCTCCTGTGTCCTGTCCTTTGGGTCATAACTATGTTATCGAACAAACAAAACATTAAAGCTGCACTATGCAACTTTTCTGGTCGTGCATCACCTGTTTGCTTTGGATGTTCCACGGCATCAATTGTGTGTTTATTCAGTAAATAAAAATAAATACATAAATGCATATTCATATGTAATGCGTGAGGGAACACAAAACACTCAAATGAGAGCACAGTTATAACTTATGTGGTCCACGTTAGTATAACTTGATCTGACTTGTTTCCATGGAGAAAGGCTGTAGTGTGGAACATTCCAGGCTCCAGGGAAACAAGCAGACGGTGAATCTTCTACCACTTGCCCCGTCTGGGGGAATGACATCATCACGTTCTAGGATCTCAAAAGCACTAATTCACGAGAGAGTTCTGATCTATTCTTTTACCAGCCTCACCGTGACTCCCACATCGCACATGCTCAGATTGCAGTTACGTAAGTCCTGACCCCTCCCATTATCTCTGATCCGATGGTAGACCCAGGGCATGTCTGCGTTATTCCAGATGTGTCACCGGAAAACTCCAGAGGCTGCCATCTTGTCTAAATGAAAGTGCATGTGACAGGTCAGCCTATTCATTTCTTTAAACACAGAGCATCAATATATTTAAGATTTGACTAAAAATCTTGCTTTGTCTTTTCTAGTTTTGTAATTTTGGTGAAGTTTATAATTTTACTTCCTGGTGGTACTTTCGTATTTCCTATCTCTCTCTCTCTCTCTCTCTCTCTCTCTGTATCCCTCCTGTCTCTTTTCCTCTCTCTCTCTCTCTGTATCCCTCCTGTCTCTGTCTCTCTATCCCTCCTGTCTCTTTTCCTCTCTCTCACTATCCTCCCGCTCTCTTTCCTCTGTCTTACTTTCACTCTCTCCCCCTCTCTCCTGTCCTCTCTCTACCCCTCATCTCTCTTTTCCTCGTATGACATACATAGAGATGATTCCATAACTGTTACCTAGCAACCATAATGTAAACATTTTTTCTTCTCTCTGTCTCTCTATCCCTCCTGTCTCTTTTCCTCTCTCTCACTATCCTCCCGCTCTCTTTCCTCTGTCTTACTTTCACTCTCTCCCCCTCTCTCCTGTCCTCTCTCTACCCCTCATCTCTCTTTTCCTCGTATGACATACATAGAGATGATTCCATAACTGTTACCTAGCAACCATAATGTAAACATTTGTTGTTATATTAATGTTTAAACTGTCAGAAAAATGTCTTCCTTGTGCATTTTGGATGGTTGACAGCTGATGACATGGGTAGAGGGATTCTGTGTTTTCTGACTTTTGGTTTTCTATATTTCTTTGCAAATGGCCACTTAAGAATGATGATGAATATTTACCTCAAGTACGATCCCACCAAACCAAGTCATAATTAGAAAAATACATTCATCTGTCAAATGTCTTTTAAACTGCAGAATTGGGGTGAGCACAGACCTGCCTCCACACCCATCATGTGTGGAGACGTGGTATTAGAAAAGTGCCAAGGTCAATGGAGAGTGGCCTGGGGGAAGAGGACAAAATGGCCGCCTGACTTCTCTGTCTGAGGCTGGGAGCGAATCACCTCCACAGACCCGACTCAGCTCTGTCGGGACAATTTCTCTAAGCGCTGAGGTGCAAAAAGGCCCTGAAACCTGTTTTACTCCACTTGCTCTCTCTCTCTTTCTCCATCTTTTCCCCTCCCTCTCTCTCTCTCTTTCTCTCTCTCTCTCACTGTCTGTTTCTATCCTCTCTCTATCCATCTCTCTTTGCTCTGTCTTACTTTCTCTTTCTATCCCTCCTCTCTCTTTTCCTCTCGCTCTATCTCTTACTATCCTCTCTCTCCATCTCTCTTCCTCTCTGTCTTACTTTCTCTCTCTATCCCTCTACTCTCTTTACCTCATTCTCTCCATCTCTTACTATCCTCTCTCCATCTCTCTTTCTCTCTGTCTTACTTTCTCTTTCTATCCTTCCTCTCTTTTTCCTTCTCACTTATTCTTACAAGCCACCCGCTCTCTTTCCTGTTTTACTTTCTCTCTCTGTCCCCATCCCTATTTTCCCCTCTCTCTCTTACTCTCTTTCTTACTTCCTCTCACTATTGTCCTGCTCTCTTTCCTCTCTGCCTTACTCTCTCTATCCCACCTCTTCTCTTTCTCTTCTCTCTTGTCTCTCTTCCCATCCCTCCCTCATCTTTTTCACTCTTTATCACTCTCTCTCTTTCTTACTTCCTCTCACTATCCTCCCACTCTCTTTTCTTACTCTCTCTCTCTCTGTCTCACTGTCTCTTTGTCCGTTTACTTTGCCCCCCTCTTTTCCTTCTCTCTCCTCTTTATCTCTAGCTCTCTTTCTCTTTACATCTTTCCTTCATCCTCTCCTTTCTGTCCCTCACTGTTTCAATCTTCCGTTTCCTCCCTCTCTCTTCATCTTTCTCCAATTGCCTCTCACCCCATCTCTCTTCTCTTTTCCTCTCTTTCTTTCTCTCTTTCCACCTTTCTATTTCCTCTCCTCTCTCTTTTCTGTTCTCTCTCTTCTTTGCCCCCTCTTTCACTCTCCCTTTTTCTCTCTCTCATCGGCGGTGGCAAAGTGGCCCGGGCTGTAACCATGGTAACCTCACGAAGTATTTCACTTGAGTGGTGAAGGTTCTGGCGGACACATTAAAGCCTGTGGACAATAGAGATGAGAGGAGTGACCTGCTTCCTCTTTAAGATTCTGGCCTGATTCACAGTGACATGGACACAATACCTCAACTATTATGGGATGTTCATTAGACAATGCAATAGATCTAGAGGTGGATCCCATACGGTCAGTGGTGGAACGGAACAAAGTAAAAATATTTCAATACTTTAGCTTTTAAAGTGGATACGTTTTACTTTTACTTCACTACATTTGAGAGCAGGTATCTGTGCTTTCTACTACATTTTTGAACAGGACTGAAAAGTAAAAGTATTTTAGTATTAAAGCTGCGGGTTTATTTTTAACACGTTCAGAATTAAGCACAAATCTTTATTAAAATCACTACATTTGAAGCCTTATAAGACTTCAAAATCTGCGTGAAATACTTTTACTTTTTACTCTTTAAGTACATTTTTAAACTTGTAGTTTTAACGTTTTTACTTACGTGTGATACTTTTACTTTTACTTGAGTATTTTTTTTTTTTTTTGGTCCGTTATCTGTATTTTTACTTAAATAACAAAATTGAGTACTTCTTCCACCACCACATATAGCTTACTGGTAGAGATATTTTTTTTCAATATTTTGCTCTTTTCAAAAATTATATTAAAGGTCCTGTATTTTTTTCCCCACATATCTGAGTAAAATGTGTCCTGCCCCAGTACAGATATATACTGTATAAGCAGCTCTTGAGGTCAAAATAAGTCCGCTACGCGCCGTCTGCATCTTATTAGAAAACGTTTTATTTTCCGGTAATCAGGAAGTGTGCATTAGCATCCTAATTGTTAGTAATTCTGAGACAGGAAAACTCCGGTCTTGTCTGAGTTACAAAAAGTGCTTATAAACTCATCATGGTGAGTAATTAGGATGCTCAGAATGCATAAGGTAAGAGTGATGATTTTAGACCACTGCAAAAAGTAAAACAATAGCTAATTCTGTTTTTTTCCCGTTTTTAAAATCAAGTATAGTGCATTTCTTTTCAATTTTTTATATATATTTTTTTATTTTTATTTTGCAAGCATCAATACTTACAACATGGAGTGTGATATATACATTACATACATAATACATATTTACAAAAAAAGTTAGGCACTCATCAAAGTAAAGGGAGACTCAACAGTACAGAAAAAAACAAGAAAAGTGTATGTTCAATATAATATGGGCGGCAGTAGCAGAGTGTTTGTCCACTGATCCGAGGGTTGGGGGTTCGAATCCCGCTCTCGACGTAAACATCATTGGCTGAGCGGTCCACTGACCCAAAGGTTGGCGGCGCGAGTCAAGCTCCCACAAATGAATGCTGCCATTGTGTCGTCAGGCAAGACACTTAACCCATCTCGCCCTCGTATCTGTGTACACTGGTGTATGAATATGTGTGTGAATGGGTGAGTGGTTCCTTGATGTAAAGCGCTTCGAGAGACTTGAAGGTGGAAAAGAGCTATATAAAAATGTGACCATGACCATTTACCATAATCTTTATTACAATACAGCCTTTTAGTTGGAGTCAGAGCTTTGATTCATATTGTACATGACATATGAAAAAAGAACAGTGGACCAGAATATGTCAGACAAATGAAATCATTCAGTATGTTTTAAGTGCACAGGACAGTTAAACAAGTATGTAATAAATGCCTTTTTGGAGGTAGATGGATCTGCAGAGGCCAAGTTAAACACTGTTGTATCAAATTGCTGGTTCTATAACTTGTATATGACCCAATAACTGGCACAACTCAAAGTGCAGTGGCTAACGATTGCCACTGGTTGTGGTTAGTTAGAAGAAATAGAAAAACTGTATATTGTAATTACACATATGCAAATATATTCATTCAAAGTAAATCAATCATAAAGCCTTACTCTGGTGGTATTTATGGTGATATTTTATCATCATGTTGTTTCTATCCTTTAGATAAAAGTGGTTAAGCATCAGCTGGTTTTCAGATGCAGCCATGCTCTGATTTGCAAACACATTTTTTTTGTGTTGTTTTTTAACAAAGGGAAACATGACCATTTCAAATCCACTGGGATCCTCTCTCTACACACGGAAATGTTTTATCCAAGCCATTTGTAAAAAAAAGACAAAACGAAGTATCTCTGTGAACAGCAGGGACAGTGGTGTATACAGTGTGTATACAGTGGGGGACAGTAGTGTATGGGGTACAACATACACTGTGGTTGTATTGGATGTATTGATGTGATGTAAAAAGAACATGATCATAATACAACATTCTGTTTTTCATTTTAAAAGAGGCTGTGTCTTGTTGGCAGTGGATCAAGTTCTCAGGGCTGATGTGTATAATTAAACCAACCTGATAATGGCTGACATGTTTCCATGATGTTTTCACAGCCTTGTTAGCAGCACTTAGCGCTCACCTCTCTCTCTGTTCAATTATTGTCACTGAGCGCTGAGTGTGCAGGGCCTTGTAGAGGAGGCGTGTCCAGTCTATGCACATCACATACACTGGACACACAGCTGGATTCTCGAGCCATACTTGATCTTTAGACCGAACTCAAACATGGCTGCCCAATCAGATTTCTTTATTTCCATGACGCATGTAAAACATTGATCACCCATCAGTTTGAACAAAATGAAATTTCTCTCACCTCAGATTAACATAGTTTAGGAATTCGCTCATTTCTGATTCTCCAGAAATTTGATATTTTTCAGTCCCCTGTGATATTTTTCTCCCTTTGTTTTTTTTTTTTCCCTCATAAGCAGCCATATACGTTTTGATACAGAAAGACCATGCGTGTCCCTGATTGGCTAATCCACCTGTCAATCACGCCCATCTGAACTCGCGCAGATTCACCGGTGACCAGACTTCGTTAAGTATTGATTCACCGGTGACCAGACCCGCATCTTCGTAAAGTATTGAAGAAGTGTGTATTCTGGATCCCAGGCAAGTTTTTCCGTATAAATCTTTAAACTTCACTCGTAGTATTTTTCTGTTAATAGCGTCATTACTCTCAGCACTGAGTCCCGTGTCACTGCTGTAGCCTGATGATGTAGTGTGATGTAATGCAGCAGAGGTGACGGCCGTGTGTCAGAGCTCATGTTTGTATGACGACATCTACAGTAACACCGCACATGTATGAAACAACACTCTCTCTCTCTCTCTCTCTCTCTCTCCTCTGCACGCTAATGCTACTGAATGCTACTGAACCCAAATCAAGTAACCCCTCCCCCCCATCCCTCTCTCTCATCTCATCTCTCATCTTTCTCTCTCTCTCTCTATCATGTACTGCACCCAATCAAAGCCAGCCTCTCTCTCTCCCTCACTCTCCCCGTCTCTCTCTATCCCTCTCTCCAAAATGCGTCTGGCCCCAGTACAAAATATGTCCGCTGCACTGTCTGCGTCTACTTCTAAAATTTAATTGTCTGATAATCAGGAAGTGCACATTAACACGCAAGTTGTTGTTTAGCGTGATGGCAAAACTCTGCGCTGGCGTGCTCCCTCTCTCTCTCCCTCTCTCTCCTCTGAGTGCTTATGCTACTGAATGTTACTGAATTCAATCCATGTCAGCCTTACTCTCTACCGCTCTCTCTTTCTCTCCCTCTTCCTCTCTCCTATCCATCTCTCTCTCCTTTGAGTCCTGCTTATCCCCATGCACTGGACCCAATCCAAGTCAGCCGGCTCCAGCCTGCTCACCAAAATCATCACATCTGGTATATACCTTTGTCAGCATTTTCCCTCTTTCCATCTCTCTGTCTGTCTCTCTCCATCTCCATCTCCCCACCTCCTTTCTCCATCTTTCTCCATCTGTCTGTCTCTCTCTGCTGTAGCTCATTTGGGATTTTCCATGGCATACGTCCGTTGCTTGAAGTTGTCGGTGTTTTAATCCCGGCGCTGTGTCCGGTGCTGTTGTCTGAGGTGAACACGGCACAACTGGAACAAATTCTACAACAAAAACTACTCTTATAATGTTTTCGCTGTTATTTTGTGCTGTTGTGTACTACATATTCAACAGTTCAATCACAGGTGTTTTTATTGGAGGAGAAAGTAAACTTGAAAAACTTACTGTGCGCTCGCCTCTCCACAGATCTGAAATAAAACCTAGCCCCATGATGTCACCTTGTTGTTGTTGTTGTTTAATGCCATATGTGGACTATCCCAGGCAAAGCAATAACGTCTCCATGGAAACAAGCAGGGGATGAACCCACGCTAAGTAGTCCTGCTCCAAGATATAATTTAAGTTCTGTAAATGAAGGCTGCAGGAGTTGAGCCGTCAGTGCCCACCAACCTGAAGGTCTGTGGTTCAATCCCTGCTCAGACCAGTGCATGTTGACACTTCACCCACCCTGTGTATTAATGTAATGTGTGAGTGCGACTGGTGGAACAGACTGTATTTGAATTGTACTAAAATTATGATGACTACTTTTATAGACAATTTAGGCTTCAGAGGCTTCTTCAGTCCTGACAGTTCTGGTTACTGGTGCGTCAGGTAGTCCACACCTCGGGTAATTTAATAAACTTAACTAATACTTCTTACTGTAAACAAGTGACAGTGACCTGAGTCAGAACTGAAGAAGCCTCTTAAATGAGAGGTGAAACGTATTCACTCCTAAACTTTTGTCCAGTTGACAGAATTGAAACTTATTTTAAAATATAACCTACCTGGACAACTGAGGGATTACAAAAACTACTTCTACTACTACTGCGACTTCTGCTCCCATCTTCACAACTACTTTTACTGCATCACAGCTAATCACAGTCTATTATGCAGTCTGGCTAAATACATCCCTCTTTTGAACGGTGCCAAAAGTCCTAAAAACCTTTTACAGTACTTGTATTTGTAAAACAATCAATGGCTAATTGCTACAAACAAAGCAGTTACGAGAACTGCCACTGCCAATGATTACTACTGCTTTAAAGGGACAGTATGTAACTTTCTGGAGGTGGCACGTCACCTGCCTGATTCCATCAAAACAGAAAGTTAAAACCACACTTCGGAACATTTTCCATGGGGATAGACACGTTTGATGGCATACTGTGGAATGTTATAGCCAAAGGAACAACATTTCCACGGAAACAAGCAGGAGGAGACCCAGTGAAAGTCAGGTTTGTGGAGATGCAAGCCCACTGACAGTAAGGACACGTTTTTCTGCGCAAACACAATAAAAAAAAATTAAAAAGCGATACACTGATATATTGGTTGGCCGATATATCAAGCCGATATTTGGGCTTTTTAACGTATCAGCTATCGGCCTTAAATCTCCAGCATTGGCTTATATTTTGTTTTGGTCAATGTGCTGCCTAAAAAATACAAACAAAGCTTTATATTAACACTTAAATATGAAGACAAATATGCACAAAACACGACTACACAGCTCTATTATAGGTTTGTGGTTTATATGTTGGCTAAAAAAGTACATACTGTGGCTTTAAAATGAAACTTTGAGGTAATTTAGAAATGCAACACTGTACCTAAGAGTAAAAAAAAGTTACATATTATACATTTGGTTTTGACCTTAACACAATCAAACACATTTCCGCCGCTTCGAGCTAAACTTTTTGTGAATGTTCTTCTTTGGTTGTGAAGTGAAATCCCATCCCACACCGTCAGCGTTGTCATGGCACCTTCCCATAAATAATAGATGTGGAAGCGGCGCACTCAAACTCACTTTACCTGATGCAATAGTCATTAATTATACAGGACAGAGGAGTAAAAACAGGCGGCCCTAATAGGATTTCATTGGTGCATTGAAAGCCTCAGAGACTGCTCAGGCTGCTTCTGTCCCCATGGTTCATGTCAAACTGTCAACAACAATTCTAACACAACTATTCAAATAATAGAGTCATGTGAATTATAGGGAAAAGCACAGCGATGGCAAAAATGCATTTAAGCTCGTTTAGCATTTTAAACCTATAATAAAGTGTTTTCATATAATGCTGTCTTAAAGGGCCCATGTTACACTATTCTCTGATCTTTGTCATAATGTTGTTTCCTCGTCACAAACAGACCTGGAGTTGTGTTTTGTTTCATTCACACATGTTTAACACACAAATCCTGCATATTTAGGCTGAATTGTTGTTGAGTTGTCTCTCAAACTGAAAAGACTCTGTTCCACCTTGTGATGTCATGAGGTAATACAGGAAGTGCTCAACTGTGTTTTTAAACTCCATACACCTTCACTAGAATCATTTGGATGATTTCAACCCTGGAATTGACAATCTCTACTGAACTAAAGGTAAAAAGAGCTGTTAACTTGAAAACTACCGCTTCATGACATCACAAGGTGGAACAGAGCATTTTGAGCTTTGGAGATGTAGACAGACTAATAATAAAGGGTCACTCAAACATGTGTGAATGAAACAAAACACAACTCCAGGTGTGTTTTTGAGGAGGTAACAGTATTATAACGTTCATGTTTTCAAGCTCACAAGAATCAATTTTGCGTAATATCGGATCTTTAAATAATGCAAAATATAAATACTCTATCTCCATGGAGATGTCATTGCTTTGCACAGAATGTTCCACAGTATGGCACTAAACATTTTCACTTTTAATCCGTTCAGTTACAGATGTTTTATGCAGAACAATATACCTTTACAATGAACAGGGTTGGTCTCTCCACAGATCTCACCTGTAACTCGATTTGGTCCCCATGGAGACAGATTGGATGCTATAATGTGGAAATTCCAGGCAAATTACACCTGCTCCAGAGATCACATCACCCCTGTCCTCAAACAACTCCACTGGCTCCCCGTACAGTACCGCGTCCAGCTCCCCCCTTGTTGGACCGAGCCTTGGCCGCCGCCGCCCTCTGGAACTCACTCCCACAAACCATCAGGAGCTGGGACTCACTGCAGCTCTGCAAATCACTACTAAAGACTCACCTGTTCAATCTGGCGTCGTCTTCTACTGTTTTCTTAATGTTTGTAAAGCGTCTCTGAGTGTCCAAAAGAGCACTATATAAGTCTGATGTATTATTATTATTATTATTATTAAAAAAAACAACAAAAAACATATGAGATGGAGGGTTGGCTTTGAGCGGTCTTTGTGGAATATGCATCAAGTCATCACTCTCAATTGATTACGAAACGTTTATTTTCACGCCTAGCAGAAATTATATTAAAATTTAGTTTAGTTTTGTTTTTTTTTATATTAAACCTACACTGGGTTGCTCTAAAGCAGAATGTGATCAAACTTCCATTCTGCAGTGTTCTGTATACACCTTAAATCACGGTAAATGGTCACATTTTTATACAGCACTTTTCCACCTTCAAGACACTCAAAGCTCTTCATCAATGGGACATCAAGGGACCACTCACCCATTCACACACACATTCATACACCAGTCTACACAGACACTGGGGGTGATGCGGGTTGTGTCTTGCCCAAGGTCACACCGCAACCAGTGGATCTGTCCACTCGACCGATGCGGGATTCGAACTGCCAGCCTTCAAATCAGTGGACAAACACAAACACCAACTGAGCTACTGTCGCCCCAGTAGCATTTCATTTTAGAATTAAAGAAGAAATCAAACAACATAAACAACAAAACTACATATTTACCATAATGACCACAACTTAGATTTAAATATTATAAAGACCTAATCAGTTTGTACCATACATATTTACCCATGAACCATGATCAGGTGTTAAAGGTCCTATATTACGCAAAACTGACTCTTGTGAGCTTTGAGCCATGTTAAAATGTTGTTACCTCCTCAAAAACATACCTGGAGTTGTGTTTCATTCACACATGTTTGAATAACTCTGCATTATTAGTCTGTCTACATCTCCAAAGCTCAAAATGCTCTGTTCCACCTTGTGATGTCATGAAGCGGTAGTTTTCAAGTTAACAGCTCCTTTTCCCTTGTGTTCAGTAGAGATTGGCAATTCCAGGTCTGAAATAATCCAAATGATTTTACTGAAAGTGTATGGAGTTTAAAAACACAGTGGAGCACTAAATGATTTTCTGAAAGTGTATGGAGTTTAAAAACACAGTGGAGCACTTCCTGTATTACCACATGACATCACAAGGTGGAACAGAGTGTTTTCTGTTTGAGAGAAGAACTCAGCCCAAATGTGCAGGGTTTGTGTGTTAAACGTGTGTGAATGAAACAAAACACAACAAAACATGGAAACAGCAGTATAACACAGATCTGAAAACAGCGTCATAAACCATATCGTGTCTGACACAGGCACATATTTAAATCTAAAGACCTAATCAGTGTGTCCCATGTGCTGTTCCGGCATAGAGCGTTGTGCACATTTGAATTGCTGCGATGAAATATAGTAGCGGCAGCAGACAGCACAAGAAAAACTGCCTGCCGCCACATAGAAGGTCATGAGCGTCTTCATCATGAGAACGGCTGCTCTGAAATATGAAATCTCCTCCGCTCCGAGCAAAATACAGGCAAACCAAACGCACAAGACAGCTTTAAAGGCTCTGTGTGTGATTTTTGCCGTGTATCTGCGAAAAACATGTCGCTTCGGTGCAGATATATCGTATAAGTAGTTCTTGAGGTCAAAATAAGTCCGCTGTGTACTGGCAAGTTGTCGTTGCATTACCACGGTGGTGAAAATCCGCTCTGGTCTTTGAGAGTTGTGAAAAGCTCTTATTAACTCATTGTGGTGAGTAATTAGGATGCTCGGAATGCATAAGGTAAGTGGGGAATGACTTTACATCATTACAAACTGTTTAAAGTGAACGTGTAACACTCTTGTTACAGTAGAAATATGAATTTTTCACATTTTTAAGACTGTAAAAATCAGGTACAGTGAATTTTAATATTATAGAGTTATGTAGGATGTTATGGCTAATAAAGTAGCCCAAATAAAATACTTATAGGTTAATGGGAATCATTTTACTGTGAAACCGAATGAAAAAACTGTAAATGCCATTTAAAACGCAATGGAGAAATTGCAGTGTTGTAACGCAAAGTTCAAGAACAGCAAGAGAAGCTGCCTGGGATCCAGAATACACACTTCTCCAATACTTCTCGAAAATGTGAGTCTGGGCACAGTTGAATCTCCCCGAGTTCTGGCGAGCGTGATTGACAGGTGGGTTAGCCAATCAGGGGCACACACGGTCCGTCAGTATCAGAACAAATATGGTTGCTCATGAGGAAAAAAGAAAAACATTGCGGATTTCTGCAGAATCAATGAGCTCTAAACTAAACTCTGTTAATCTGAGGTGAGGGAAATGTGACTTTGTGAATAATGGGCACACAGTGAGCTCCTTTGTTTCTGATATCTGATTGGACGGCCATGTTTGGTTGTGGCTCGAGGTGCGATGGAGGGAGTGGCGACCAAACTGATATCCCTCTGTTTAAATACACAGAGAGATATCATTCTGTATATCATATAAAGGCTAAAACTATACTTCTAGTATTCACCAAAACAATAATGTCTCTGGTCTGTCCCTACCGGCCCGGTCCCTGCCCCGGTCAGTCTCTGGTTTGGTGACTCACTGGCCGCTCTATGGGGCAGTGCTGACAGAAGAGGCGTCTTAATCTTGGCCCCGGACCAAACCGCAGTCTCTGGGCCAAATGCTCCCAGCCTGGTCCGGTCCTCTCTGCGGTGAGCATGCCAGACACAAGCCCAAAGACAGTGGCACAGAGAGGAACATATGCAGCTCTGTGGGATTTCATACACACCAAGTGACAGTCTGGAGTGGAAGAGACATTATATTTATGAATGGCAAAGTAAACAGATGGGCTTATAGGAACAGTATAGACACTTTGGGTCTTTTGAATGTGGTTTGAGTTAATATGCCACATAGGGCAATATGTGTGTATAACTGTGACACTGGACTCACAAGTAGTGTTGTCACGGTTACTGAAATTTCTCGATTTTGATACTAAGGAATAGACTCAATACCAATTCCGATACCGCAGTGATAATTAAAAGCACTCTTTAGACAATATAATGTGATTTTCAACATTAACTCATGGTATTTTCTTTTCTATTCCCACGTGGCCTTATATCTGTGTAATCCCTCAGTTGTCCAGTAGGTTCCATAGTGGTCCATGGGCGTGTACTAGTCTATGTGTCTTATACTTGTGAAAGATACAGCTCAAGATCATTCTAAAGATATTCAGGAAAGGTTCATTTCTGTAACTTTTTATGTGACTTTTTCAGTATCGATACCCGCTCAAATGAGTACCTAGTTTTGATTCTAGTTTTATTACCAATTCATATCAGATTTTCAGTACTTTTGACAACCCTACTCACAACCTTAAGAATATACATTAATACACAGTAAGAAAACATGTTTTAAGGTATTTTTGAGCAAAAAAAAAACACCTGTTATTGAATAAATGGAAAATAGATAAGTTTAAAGCCATACTGTGGGACATTCCAGGGAAAGCAATAACATCACTATGAATACCAGCAAGTGGCATACCCCTACCAGAAAAGTTACAACGTGCTGCTTTATAGATAGATCAAGAAATATCATATTGTGCACTAATTTTAGTTTAGTTCTTTGCCTAAGTCGTTTGATTAGTATTTTGACTTGAATTTCAAATTAAGGCCACAAAGATTATTCACCATCAAAGTAAAACAGCCATGTGTGGTGTTTTTGTATTTGCTTCAAGATAAATTGCGGTTGTTGATTACTATGGGCACGTTGGTCCATTGGTCCTGTCCAGTGAAAGTAATGCTGTATCTTTCATCATTGTGACAGGTTTTTATGCAGTTGTGCTTTAAACTAACTTTGATTAATGTGATACTTCATTTCACTGTTCTTTCTGCACATGGTCGTCCTAATTGACTGTTCCATTTCATAATGTAGGATGCAGTTTAAGACGAGACTGAAAACCCACCTCTTCTCCCTGGCATTTAATACTAGCTAGACAGGATATCTGGTGTTTTATTGTTCTTTCCCATAGACGTTCCCAGAAGTTTACATACACTAAATAAAAAGACACATACGCTTTTTTAAACTAAACTTTTCCTGTTTTAGGTCAATTAGGATGACCAAAATTATTTCTATTTGACAAATGCCAGAATAATGAGAAAAGGACTTATTTAGACAATTTTGCATTACTTTCTTCAAAGCCAGTAGTTTACATATAGTGAGATTAATATGACTTTAAACAGCTTGGGCAAACCCAGATGATGATGTCATGTCTTTGGAAGCTTCTGATCTGGTTTATTATCAACATCTGAGTTAAATAGAGACACACCTGTGGATGTATTTGAAGGCACCTGAAACACACTGCTTCTTTGTGTAACATCATGGGAAAGTCAAAAGAAATCAGCCAAAATATCAGGAAGAGAATTATGGACTTGTACAAGCCTGGTTCATCCTTAGGTGCAATATCCAGATGCCTGAAGGTGCCACATTCATCTGTTCAAACAATTATACACAAGTATAAAGACCATGGAAATGTCCAGTCATCAAACCGCTCCGGAAGGAGACGGGTTCTGTGTCCCAGAGATGAACGTGCTTTGGTCTGAAATGTGCATATCAACCCAAGAACAAAAGCAAAAGACCTTGTGAAGATGCTGCTGAAGCTGGTAAGAGTGTGTCATTATCCACAGTGAGACGAGGACTGTACCAACATGGACTGAAAGGCCACTCTGCCAGAAAAAAGCCATTACCATTTGAAAATGCACACAGGGACAAAGACCTGAATTTTTGGAGACATGTCCTGTGGTCTGACGAAATTGAACTGTTTGGCCATAATGAGCATTGTTATGTTTGGAGGAAAAAGGGGGAAACTTGCAAGCCTGAGAACACCATCCCAACTGTGAAATACGGGGGTGGCAGCATCATGTTGTGGGGTTGTTTTGCTGCAGGAGGGACTCGTGCACTTCATAAAATAGATGGCAACATGAGGAAAGAACATTATGTGAAAATACTGAAGCAACATCTCAAGACATCAGCCAGGAAGTTAAAGCTTGGGCACAAATGGGTCTTCCAAATGGACAATAACCCGGAGCATACTGCCAAACTGGTGACAAAGTGGCTTAAGGATAACAAAGTCAATGTTTTGGAGTTTCCATCACAAAGCCCTGATCTCAGTCCTATTGAAAATTTATGGGCAGACCTGAAAAGGCATGTGCGAGCAAGACGGCCTACAAACTTGGCTCAGTTACAGCAGTTCTGTCGGGAGTCATACAGTTTAAAGGCAATACCAAATACTAATGAAATGTTGTAAACATCCGACATCCGAAAAAAGTAATGAAAAATTGTCTAAAAAAATCCTTATCTCATGATTCTGACATTTAACAAATAGAAATAATTTTGATTTCATGTCAGACAGTGTCTTTTTATATAGTGTATGTAAACTTCTGGTTTCAACTGTATACATAAATGGACATAGCTAATGTGGTAACTGCCACGTTCCAAATAGGAAGTGATCATGGGTGCACTTATTCCATTGACTCTGGCTCCAATTCACTTTACATTGAAAAATTGTCACCCTTCTATCTGCATCTGCTGCTGTGAGCCTCGTCATTTTGGTCTTAAAATGTTTGCATTAACCTGCTCTACATGAACCTGCTATTTTTATTCCACTATTTTGTCAGATTTTTTGTCCGTTGCTAAGCGCCTGCTTCCTGCTAAACCAGCAGTGTGGACAGGAAGGGGCGTTATCTTCAACAGCCTCGCTCCAGGTGGGCTCTTTAGTTGATACTTGCAGTCAGAATTCCAAATATGGAACTCGGCTCCAAATTCACCCCTATAACTGCTAGCCTCGACTAGCTTCAGTTGACTGGAGCCAAACGCTATGGCCGATTGGTGGAACAGAAATAGTGTAAACCACTGGGCTACATTGCTCTTTGATGAAACCAGGTTGTCAGATAAAATTAATAAAGATAAATGTTGTAAATAACTCCATATTTGAATATTTCTGCAGACTAAAGGGCAGGGAAAAGGCTTAAGGTGCATATGTTCATGTTTATCTAATTATGACTTCATTTGGTGGGATAGTTACTGTGGCAAATATTTATCATAGTTTTACATCAGTTAAGTGGCAGTTTTTGGAAAAAAACAGTTGAGAAGAAAAGTACAAAAACACAAGAATTAACGTTGAGTTCTAAAGGAGTTCTCAGGATACCACTACTTATGTCATCAACACTGAAAATTCCATCCAAAATGCAGAGACAATTTACACACAAGGAAGGATTTTTTCTGACACTTTAAGCATTGATTTAACAAAATAAAGGTCTTGTCATCTATTTTTATTTGTCTAATTATAACTATTGTGTATTTTAGACAAGATCTAGCTCTTGTTGACATTATGGTTGCTGGGAACAGAACTTATCTCTGTGTATGTCACATATGTTGTCCATGTCAAACCAGGAAGTAAAATTATGAATTTAAATTTAAAAACTGCACAAAACAAGGTAAGATTTTTAGATAATATCTTAAATATAATTATGTTAAATAAGTTTTGGAAAAATAAGTAGTAGTAATCTAGTAGTAATCTGTCATATGCACTTTAAAGGGCCTATATTACACAAAATTGACTCTTGTAGCTTTAAGCCATGTTAGAATGTTGTTACCTCATCAAAAACATATCAGGAGTTGTATGTTGTTCAATTCACACATGTCTGAGTAACCCCTTATTATTAGTCTGTCTACATCTCCAAAGCTCAAAAAGCTCTGTTCCATCTTGTGATGTCATGAAGTGGTAGTTTTCAAGTTAGATTACAATGTCTACTGAGTCCAGGCTCAGACCTACCACTGCTCCAGCCTTTTTAATCAACTTGTTCATTTGGTTTTTGTCCTCCATGGTGATGCTCCCACTCCCACACAATACTGCATAAAACAACACACTGGCCACAGTGCCCTGATAGAACACAATCAGGAGCCTCCTGCTCACAGCAAAGGATCTGAGTTTCCTCAAAAAGAATAATCTGGACTGTGCCTTTTTGAAAACAGCATCACTGTTCTTCTTCCAGTGCATCTTATTGTCCAGATGCACTCCCAAGTACTTATAAGTTTTGACTATTTCAATAGACTGCCCTTCGATGACCACTGGGGAGACAGCTTGTTTTTTCTTTCAAAGTCAATAATTAGTTCTTGTGTTTTGCTTACATTAGCTGTAAAAAGTGGGAATCACGGGAGCTAACAAAGGAGCTAATTTCATTCCTGTAGGCCAGGTCGTCACCCTTGGAAATTAGGCCCAGAAGGGCAGTGTCTGAAAATTTTTGCATATCAAGAATCAAAACTGTGCCTATAGTCGGCTGTGTACAAAGTAAATAAAAATGGTGATAAAACAGTGCCCTGTGGAGATCCAGTGTGTGTCAACATTGTCTTAGAATATCTGTCACCAAGTTTCACATACTGAGGACAATTTAAAAGATAGTCTCTCAAGAAACTGTGTTGTTATGCAACTTAAGACTCATTAATTTCTTTGCTAAAGTATGTCGTTCAATCGTATTAAAAGCGCTAGAAAATAATATAAACATAATGTGGACAGACACCGGGTGCTGGTAAATAGTGTGGAGCATGTACAATAAGGCATCATCTACATCATTTACACCTGTAGGCAAACTGCAGTGATGCTACTTGTTTCCTTAGCTGACACAGAACAACTTTTTCAAAGCATTTCATAATATGTGATATCAGTGCAATAGATTAGACAAGGTGCCACATAGAAAGAGTTTTAGCACTTGATAAAGACAACATAAAGATAAAGTGCAGATAGACCCACGTTGGTCAGCACAGACTTTGAGGGTGTGGATGTGGACCATCTGGGTCTGGCTGCCTTGTTAGGCTTCAGGTGCCTAAGCTGCTGCTGGACATCACTGACACTAAAAGAGTCCTCCTAACCATCAGCAGCAAGTATTAAGAACAGTTCTTGATGTCCATGTGAAAAATCTAATTTATCAAATCGAGCAAAGTATTGGTTCAATTCATTCACATTAATCTCTGTGCTTGGCAAACTGGCCATGTCAGATCCATATCCAGTAATCGTTTTCACACTGTCCCAGAGACACTTAGTGCTGGAATCATCAATTGAGCTCCCAAACTTGTCTTTATACCTTCATTTACTTTGTCTCATTACCGTTCTGAGCTCCTTTTGTGCACTCCTAATCTGTTCTTCATCACCACTATAGAATGCAATCTTTTTCTTGTTTATTGCCGCTTTGACCTCTCTAGTCATCCACGGTTTATTATAAGCAAAAACTTTCACCTGCTTACAGGGCAGCAGTAAATCAACACAAAAATTAATGTAGCAAGTCACTTTATCTGAAATGTCCTCCAAATCATTATGATCATCCTCCATAAACACAGACCACTCCATGCACTCGGAACACGCCTCTGAGAGCCTCACACGCCTCCTATCACCAAACGCACAGTCTTATAGCTGGCTGCCTTTGCACAACAGGTGTATATTTGGATTTTAGTAACACCAGGCTGTGATTCGATTGTCCAAGTGGAGGGAGGGCAGAGGAAACAAAACTGCCTTTCATACTCGTACAAAACAGGTCAGTTGTCTACTTCCCCCTCGTGGGACATTTAACCATTTGTCTTTAAGAAGGCAACGCTGATGAAAAAGCAGTGATTAAAATCCCCTGTAATAATAAACAGTGCTAAGGTTTCGATCCATTCTGTGTAACGTAAATCCATCAATCTTCACGTGGAACTCTCCGTCAGCCAGGTTTCCGTAAAACACAGTAGACCGCTCTTAACATTTACCGTTTAGTTCCGTTTACCTTTGGTTCAGTAGAGATTTGCAATTCCCGAATCATCCAAATGATTCTAGTGAGGGTGTATGAAGTTTAAAAACACAGTGGAGCCCTTCCTGTATTACCATATGACATCACAAGGTGGAACAAAGTGTTGTTTGTTTGAGAGAACTCAGCCTAAATATGCAGGGTTTGTTGGAACAAAGGTTGTTTGTTTGAGAGAACTCAGCCTAAATATGCAGGGTTTGTGTGTTAAACATGAAACAAAAAACAACTCTAGATATGTTTTTGATGAGGAAACATCATAACATAGATTAGAAAATGACCCTATATTTGAGTATTTCTGCGGGCTGGAGCGCGGGGCAAGCTTCAAACATCAGTGGTTCGTCTTTAGGGTTTGGGCGCGCATTTCCACCGTGTTGCAGCATCATTTGGGGTGGCACGTTTGGCGTTGGGAGACACCCTGCTGCGCTAAGCTCCCGCTCTTGGCCTCATCCTGAATCCCTCTTTTGGCAGCGTCACCTCCATGCTAGCACACATTCACGTTCTGTTATTTATTTGTTTGTTTTGGCTCAGAAATAATTGCCTCACATTGGCGAACCTACCCACATCTCCCCTCTCTCGAAGCCGGCATCCATGTGACAGTGTGCTCTCCCATAGCCAGCACGTGGCCATGATAAATTAGCCTAATGCCGTGCAAATATTAATCACATTGTCACTAGAGCTGAGCGGGGCAGGCATTTCAGTGCTGCAGCCTTCACCGAGCCCCATTTATCAAACTCTGCTCTGCTCCTCACACCCCCTCTCCCAAACACGAGCTCTTACTGCCCAGTTACCAGTCACCTATCGCTGTAACCAACGGCAACCAAGCCCTGAATGCATCTGTTTGCTCACGCGCAGGTACAAATGAGGAAAAGCTTACCAGAAGTGGCTAGCACACACTTTATTTTGACACCATATAGTATATTTACAGTGTAACAGTACTTGAGTAAAAGTTTTGGCTTCTCTTCCCACTGCGAGTAAATCTACAAGTTACACAATCTTATCAATGCTGCTACAATGAGGAAGCTAAACCAGGCAATTGCGTAGAGCCCCAGACTGTAAAAGCACAAATTATTCGATTTTTATATCACTTAAAGGTCCTATTTTACACAAAACTGACTCTTGTGAGCTTTAAGTCATGTTATAATGTTGTTACCTCCTCAGAAACATACATACATTCATTCACACATTGAGTAACCCTTTATTATTAGTCTGTCTGCATCTCCAAAGCTCAAAATGCTCTGTTCCACCTTGTGATGTCATGTAGTGGTAGTTTTAACAGTTACCTCTTACCTTTAGTTCAGTAGGGATTGTCTCTTCCAGGACTGAAATTATCCAAATCATTCTAGTAAAGGTGTATGTTTAAAAGTTTAAAAACACAGTGGAGCACTGTATTAGCACCTGTATTACCACATGACATCACAAGGTGGAACAGAGTGTTTTCAGCTTGAGAAAAGAACAAAATATATAGGGTTTGTGTGTTAAACATGTGTGAATGAAACAAAACAAGAGTGTTTTAGCTTGAGAAAAGAACAAAATATATAGGGTTTGTGTGTTAAACATGTGTGAATGAAACAAAACACAATGAAAGGTGTGTTTGTGATGAGGAAACATAACATAGATCAGGGTCTTTTAATTGTAAAAATGTTGTATATGGGGGGCCTCAGACCATTTTTCACCTAGGACCCCCAAGACAGCTCTGGGTACAGTATGCACATGTCTGGAGATGGCACATCACCTGCATGATTCTATGGAAACAAAAAGTTAAAACATACTTGGGAACTTTCTCCATATCACATACTGTGGAAGGTTATAGCTGAAGGAATAATTCCATGGAAACAAGCAGGGAGAGGCCATTCTCCAGACCCAATAAGAGTCAGATTTGTGGAGATGCGAGCCCACTCAGAGTAAGGACATGTTTTTCAGTGCGAAAAACACAACCAAATAGAAAAAAACAACCAAAAAAAAAAAACATAACAAAACATGCTTTTACTTTTTTGGTTAAAAAGTTGCTTTAAATGTTTTGAAATGTGTGTTTCTTGCATCATTCTTTCAGATATGATTTAGTTTGTTATTTTTGTCTATCCTTTGAAAATACCACATCGTACATTATTCCGTTGTCTTTCCATTCCTTGACTTTGAGAGCTAATTCTACCCTAAACAGTTCATTCATACACATGCTGTTTATTCTTGTCTTGACAGCACATTATGTTATGTACCAGTGTGATTACTAAACGCCATGCCATTGAATGTACTAATCAAGACTGATTGCCATAACTGCGACAATGACCTCTCTAAACACCAAGATTAATTACATAATTCAAGTGCTTTCTGTTGAGGCTATATTTACACAGCGATTGTATATAGCCCTGTTCTTTTGACAAACAGCTAATTAAAGCCGCTGCACCTGATTTTTATTGTTTTAAAAATGTGAAAAACAAAACTTGTTCATTTTACACAGTTCGCAGTGGTCCAAAGTTATTCCTCACTTCAGAGCATCCTAATTAATTACCATGATGAGTTTATAAGTGCTTTTCACAGCTCGCAGAGAGTGGAGATTTGCTGTGTCGGTAAACGCTCGGCATGCTAACGCACACTTCCTGGTTATCGGAAAATAAAACGTTTTTTAATTAGACACAGACAGCACGTAGCAGACATATATTGACCTCAAAAGTAAAGATCCACCGATATGTTTTTTTTTTTTCATGGCTAATGCGATACTGATTGTTTAGAATCCAGAGCAACCGATGGCTGATAAGCTCTGCCGATACTTTTAGGCCGATATGTGGAGCCGATTTTGATTTATTTTCCCCATATTATGTTATTTAACTTTACTACAAACTCCCCCCAAGCCCTTTTTTACCACAAACCTATAATAGAGCTGTGTGTGTTTTGTGCAGCTATTGCTTCATATTAAAGTGTTAATATAAAGATTTGTGTGTGTGTATTTTTTTAGGCAGCAGTTTGACCAAAACAAAATATCGGCCTGTGCTGGATATTTAAGGTCGATAGCCAATATGCTAAAAAGTCCAAATATTGCCCCGATATATCGGCCAACTGATATTTAGGTCTATCTCTACCATAGACTATATATAAATGGACATAGCTAACCTGCTAGCCACCGCGTTCCAAGTTCCAGCTCCATCGACTCTCCACTCTCTTTGTAAATGCTGCTGTCAGACTCGTCAGACTCATTTGACCTCAACAGCTGTTTATACAATATATCTGTACTGGGGCAAGACACATTTTGGTCAAATACATGGGAGAAAAAATCAGGTACAGGGCCTTAAATAAACTTTTCCTCCCATTTTAAAAGTCTTCCTCCATTTTGTCTTGCTGTATTAGTATGTAGCATGCCAGATTTGTGGACACATTGTTTTGGCAGTGTCTGTGTTGTGCCCTGGGCTGTTTATTATTGTGTCGTCAGTGCTGCGTCGTGATCTGGATTAAATCTTAGTGTTTTGTGGAGAGGCTCTGACGGCTTCAACATTGAGGTCATTGTAATCGCAGTGGACACTTTTCACCTGCTGCCTTCAGGGAGTGTGTGGGCCCCAGACAAGAAATCCCAAATATTAAACAACAGTGAAGAAAATAAACAGAAGGGAGGGAGTTACTGTGCTGATTTACTGTGCTGTCTTAAAGGGCCCACGTTACACTGTTCTCTGATCTATGTTCTAATGTTATTCCCTCATCACAAACAGACCTGGAGTTGTGTTTTGTTTCATTCACACATGTTTAACACACAAACCCTGCATATTTATTCTGCATGTTTTTCTCAAACTGAAAACACGCTGTTTCATCTTGTGATGTCATTTGGTAATACAGGAAGTGCTCCACTGTGTTTTTAAACTCCACACACCTTCACTAGAATCATTTGAATAATTTCACATCTGGAATTGCCAGTCTCTACTGCTATTAAGTTGAAAACTACAACTTGATGACATCACAAGGTGGAACAGAGCATTTTGAGCTTTGGAGATGCAGACAGACTGATAACGTAGGATTTCTCAAACATGTGAATGAAACAAAACACAACTCCAGGTATGTTTTTGAGGAGGTAACAACATTATAACATGGCTAAAACCTCACAGGAGTAAATTTCCCATAATATACTGTAGGACCTTTAAAGCAACACCATGTAACTTTCTGCAGATGGGACCAGCATGATTACATGAAAATAGATAATTAAAACCAGTTTATGCCATATTGTATGTGTTCGTTCCCTTAGAAATACAGGTTTCTATCTGGTGTTTTTGACTAAGTCAAGCTATTCATACATTCTGCTTTTTGAATACCTTCAGTACATTTTATCATATTTAAGTTTTTGAAGGGTTTGGTGCCTTTTTTCGTTTATATGAACAAAAACCTATTCCACCACTTCATTATGCTCTATAGGTCCTAACTTTGAACCTAAACATGTCAGAACTACTCAGAATGTAGGATGAATGAAGAACCATTTGACTGTTGGCAGTTCGAATCTCGCTCTCGACATAAAAAAAAACATCATTGGTAGCACGGTCAGATCCACTGATCCAGAGGTTGGCGGTGCAACAGATGAATACTGTCATTGTGTCCTTGGGCAAGACACTTAACCCACCTCGCCCCCAGTGTCTGCGTACACTGGCGTATGAATGTGTGTGTGAATGGATGAGTGGTTCCTTGATGTAAAGTGCTTTGAGAGACTTGAAGATGGAAAAGCACTTTATAAAAATTTGACCATCTACCTTCTCAATAGAAATCATCTCACTGCTACTACATCACAGTTTGCAGTTCATATCTGCTCTTTTCTGTGATCTTTACCATGAGTTGTAGGTCAGTCATCCCAGCTATACCCTGGTCTCCTGGGGCACACCGCTCTGACTGGTTTCTAATTTGGTTTTATTGGAGGAAATCAGTGTTCTAGACCAGAGCCTCATTGAGTGGCACCACAGGGAGCACTTTACCCATTAGTGACCAGAACACGACCTTCACACGGTCCATCCATTAGAGCCGTCCTGCCCCCTTCACTGGGCATGGGCCGGCACAGCGCTGCCAACAGCACCCAGCCAGGCCTTTTGGAGTCAGGCTATTTGGCGTACAGTAGGATTCCTATGAAGTGCAAGGGCATAAGTGATATTTGTAGGGCGATGCTAGTTTTATGGTGAGAGTTGGTATAAAAAGGTTACGATAGAGACGAGCACAAACATCATTTATTTTGTATTTATTTATTTATCTTTAGTTATACAGGGAGACCCAATGAGAGCACTTAGACTCTCTTTTTTATGACCGCACTGTTCAAACTACAGAAAAAAATATAGTACAAACAAAAAACAAACAAAACAAATAAGTATACAAGTCCATTAAAAACAGGCGCAGGTGTGTGTATAAAAGTTCGTTGCCAGATTATTAAAGTGCATTTGTGGCACCAAAATATCCAGTTTTGCTTGTCCATGAAATATATTCCATTTTTGTGAAGCAAAACAGCCAAAAGCCCTTTTTCCCCCCAGCTCAATTCTGGTGTGGTCCAGATCATAGACTGTATAAAGAAACTAAGTGAGTGTGACGTCACCCGTAGCGCTCAGCTCCAGCTAAATGAAGCTCATCGAGGCTAGAGCAGTTATAGGGGTGAATTTAGAACCGAGGTCCATATACCGCGAGTATCATAACAACCAAAGAGCCAATCCAGAGCGAGGCTGATGAAGGTAACACCCCTTCACGCCCGCACCTCTGGTTTAGCAGGGCGCTGTCAATCAAAACCTGTTGCTAACGCCTACGGGAGTGACCTATGAGTATGTTCATATCTTTATTTGCGGACACAATAGTAAAATAAAAATACCAGGATCATGTAGAGCGGGTTAATACGAACATTTAAGACCAAAATGACGAGGCTCACTGCAGCAGTTACAAAGAGAGGGGCGACAGCTTTTCGATGGAGCTGTAAGTGCGCCCATGCTGACTTCCCATTTGGAACCCGGCGGCTAGCAGGTTAGCTAGCTTTATATATATACAGTCTATGGTCCAGACTTATACAATCATGCGATCGTGTATTAAAAGTTACCATATCAATTATTAACAAGCAAGTAAGATATTCAGGCAGTCTGTCAAGTAGTTCCTTTGAAATAAATGTCACACGGTGTTGTTCTCTTCTAATAGACAGCGATGGCCAACCCACCTGTTCACAGAGAGCACACATTAAAGATCAGAGAGATGACACCTGGGTGATCCAAACCACTTAAAACTGTTTTTGACCGAAATATCCAAATTTTTAAATAACAACTGTTGAATCATATCATTATTTGTGAGGGATTTGCTGCACAAACGTAGACCTTAGTCCTTTCAACTGACAACAACTGAGTTGAATAATGGAAGCTAGTGAGAAAAAAATTCTATTTTAACATTCTGGTGTAAGGAAACATGCCAAATTTCTTCTTGTTTATTTTCTAAACATAAGGACGACTGCAGGCTGTAACCCACGCCAAAACAAGAGCAAAACAACAGCACACTCAACTCACTAGAGCCAGTCTCCAAAACAGACCAGTAACTGACCAATGGGACCTTCACATCGACTCGTTGGCATAGCAAGTATCAGCATTAACGACAACACATAAACAAGAACAACAAAAGGTGTCAACTCTGAGGTAAACACAAAATATCAGATCATTACAATATTATTATATTTCAGTTTTGTTTATTTATGCTGACAGGGCACTGGCCTATTTACAGTACTTTATTTTATTTACAATACTGTGTAATTAATTGCAGAGATATTAACCATAAACCAGGTCAATGAATCTGTAATCTGACAGTTAAACAGCAAATTCCACCGTAGAGTTGGGACCTGTCCTCCAGCTCAGTGTTAAACTACAGGGACACTAGAATGTTGTGATGTCCATGGGATTCAGAATAACGAAACATTAAGGTTTGGATGATCGTTCTAATAAAACAACATTCCAAAATAAAAATGTATTTCAAGTTTTGAAAAAGTCCAAAGTCCTCAAAGTGATGTCCATTACAGAAAAAGAAAAAGGTCATGTCATGGGGCGGCAGTAGTTCAGTTGGAGTTTGTAAACTGATCCGCTCTTGACCTAAAAGCATCATTGGTTGAGTGGTCAGATCCACTGACTCACAGGTTGGCGGTGATTGTAGCTCCCACAGATGATTACTGTCATTGTGTCCTTGGGCAAGACACTTAATCCTCCTCGCCCCCAGTGTCTGCATATACTGATGTGTGAATGGGTGAGTGGTTCTTTGATGTAAAGTGCTTTGAGTGACTTGAAGGTGGAAAATCGCTATATAAAAATGTGACCATTTACCATGTTTTTGAAGCTCTATAATTCAAGTTGTTTTGTGTCGTCTACATACTGCAAACTCAACACAGAAATGATCATGGGAATCAAACCCAGGACCTTCTCACTATGAGCCAGAAGTGTTATACCGCTGTGCCACCAAGTCTTATTGCTTATCGAGAATTGATTTTTACCAACTTAAAAATATAAAAAAAAAATACAGATTGCAGCTAAAATTGCAAGAGTTTGAAATAATTCCTTTATTTCAGCCCATCGTCTCCAGACCATTGGGGAAAAATATAACTAAGCATTTTCCAGCTATTTTGGGCTGAGGCAGTTTACATTCTTTTACTGTACAATGATGATTCATGCATTCCATCAGCAGCTATCTGACTTTATGGTTGGAGGGGGAAGCGCAGTATCCAAACCGCAGCTTACTTTTAGTTGAGGTCAATCAATATTTGAAGAAATAAAAAAATCAATGTATATTTTGATGGTATTTTCCCTCCATAGGACACAGTGGAGTCATTGGCGGTGACCTTTTTGTACTTTTCTCGACTAGCTCAGAACTTCTCAACATTTCAGTGTTTTAGGCTGTGTCTGAAGGCCCACATTATTCCATACTTAGAGCACTGTTTAGAGGTCACGCTATTTTTAGTGGTGTTCGAATGTCCAGTTGGTGAAAAAGTAGTGCACTCAAAATTTCCCACAATGCACCTTGAAAAGTAGTGAGCATCAGTGGTCTCTAGACTAGTCAATATAGACCACAATGCATTGCGAGAGTCGGAAAAACAACAGCGGACAGCGACAGGTGTTTAACTGGACACAACACGACTGAATGAAGCAGATACAAGCGCTGGTTTATCACGGCGTTGATCCTGATTATGAATCAAGACTCTCATTGTTGTGTAAAGTTGCTAGCGTTAGCCGCTTACCTTAGCTTGGGCTGTTAAAAGAACGAATTTCCACATTTCCACATTCCACAAAAAATTTAAGAAATCTAGTCCGTTTACGCTGGTGGACATTCAGACAGTCTTAGAACACATGTTCTTGTGCAGAAGTGCTGTAGCTAGTCTGTACAGTTTAAGATAGTCGCCACAGATCCACTGACAGAACAACCATTTTGAACATTTCAGCAGAAAGAAATAGAAAATAAGAATGGACCAATTTAGAACTTATAAGACGCTGTACCCGAGTTTCTGTTTTAAACATGTTTGCAGTGGTCCAAACATATCCCTCACTTACCTTATGCATATATCCTAATTAAGAGCGTTTCACAGCTTTCAGAGAACCAGCATGCTAAGGCGCACTTCCTGATTATTGGACAATAAAACGTTTTTTAATTAGATGCAGGTGACTGATTCTGACCTCCAGAGCTGCTTATACTATATATCTGTAATTGATGCCAGTCATATTTTCCTCAAATTCATGGAAAAATCACGTTCAGGGACTTTAAAGAGGTTGCTTTTGTTGCTTTTCCTAGAATTTTCCACAGTAAGGCATTAAAGCTAGCAGTTGTTCAGTTACATTTGGTTTGAATTGCTCAAAAATACCTTGAAATTACACATTCTTCTACTGTGACCTACAACTTGACCTGGTCGTGTCCCCTGCTCGTTTCCTTGAAGTTACATAATTCTAAATTCAAAGCGATAACATTTCTACAGAGACACGCAACTCAGTCAGGTCAAACCCTCTACCCAAAAGTTACATAACGCCGCTTTAAAAACAGAATCCAGTCAAAGAGCACATTACCTTGTCTCTCTTCATCACTGCAAACTCAATGCTGTTTTTGCTCTGACAGGCCTGACATTAAAAATCAATAAGTCGCCATAATTTGAGCTGTATGTGAAAAGGGTCTGCTTCTTCTTTCTCAGAACTGTAGCCCGGCCCGTGTAGCTGGAAGCATAATTATTTATCGATCTCACCTCTAGATCGACACACGCCCACGGAACGCATGCAGATCCAGGTGAAAGGAAATTTATGATTGAGACAAAGCTAAGGCAGGCAGCAAATTAACTCCACATTGATTTATGTTTACAGGTCAGACCCACACTGACATAAAGACCATATATTTTGACTCGAGGCCCCACTCGTCAAGTCTGCTGCCAATACACTGTGCCGTGGACAATCTGTAAGGGTCATTCTATGCACGTGTTATTATTTTTACTCGAGATTAGGGACTGTAACAGTTACTCAAGCAAAAATTATAATAAAACGCATGTATTTACAATAGAACAATATTTACATATATATTGCCTATACTAAAGGAAACGTAGCGGGCGACAGTAGTTCAGTTGGTAGAGTGTTTGTCCACTGGCCCACAGGTGCTGTTGTTGTGTCCTTGGACAAGACACTTAATCCACCTCGCCCCCAGTGTCTGTGTACACTGGTGTATGAATGTGTGTGTGAATGGGTGAGTGGTTCCTTGATGTAAAGCGCTTTGAGTGTCTTGAAGGTGGAAAAGCGCTATATAAAAATGTGACCATGACCATTTACCAAATGCCAATGAAAAATTGCAAGTTTGATTGTTGTATGTTATATTGTTGTTGTTATATTGTTA
>KN486663.1:68943-101596 GCA_000787095.1 Periophthalmodon schlosseri
CAAAATCTGAAAATTAAAGGGACATTTATTCATATAATTATTTGAATTTATTTTTTTTTTCAAACGGTGAAAGGAGGGAAGTGGGTATTTAAATCCACCACAAACCCTTTGGCACATCCCTGCTCATTCACTCAATTTTGGGCACACAGTTTTTTCAGGCGGCGAAGTGAAGCAACAGTGGACTGTCAGTGCACAGCCAGAACAGTTTTACCAAAAAGATATTTTAGTGACGTATCGTTTGAAGGGCATCTTGTATTCCATTTACCTCCTTTTCAAACCATACACACTACATTCATTTGAAATTTCAAGAACAACTGGCAAAGCAGTGCAAAAAGATCTAATAGTTGTCTTGCACTGGCACGATGCCTGTGGCTAGTCCTCTCGCTTCACAGCAAAAAGTTTCAGGCACTCCCGTTTCCCCCATCAAACCAAAACATGAACAATAGACTATACGTATAATATAATCCTCCAGCCAAGGTAGTCCTGACCAAGACTAGCTCAAGATCTGGAGATGGGTCTCCCGGCACTGCACTGTGGCATTGAAGGATGGGTCATATTTCCTTATGGGGACATTAAAGTGTACCTTAAAGGTCCTATATTGCACAAAATTGACTCTTGTGAATGCTAAACCATGTTAAAATATCGTTACCTCCTCAAAAACACACCTGGAGTTGTGTTCTGTTTCATTCACACATGTTTGAGTAACCCTTTATTATTAGTCTGTCTACATCTCCAAAGGTCAAAATGTTCTGTTCCACCTTGTGATGTCATAAAGCAGTAGTTTTCAAGTTAACAGCTCCTTTTATCTTTCGTTTAGTAGAGATTGGCAATTCCAGGGCTGAAATCCTCCAGATGATTCTAGTGAAGTTGTATGGAGTTTAAAAACACACAGTGGAGCACTTCCTGTATTACCACATGACATCACAAGGTGGAACAGGGTGTTTTCTGTTTGAGAGAAGAACTCAACCTAAATATGCAGGGTTTGTGTGTTAAACGTGTGAACGAAACAAAACACGACTCCAGGTCTGTTCGCGATGAGGAACACAGATCAGAGAATAACGTAACATTTAACCTATAGACAGCATTGGTATAACACATTTACCTGGCTTCAAAACAATATTTCAAACAAATATTGAAATATTTGTTAACCTTTCACGTAAATTCTCTGATTTCTTTACATTGTGTTGTACAAAGGCAGGACATAACACCACTGGACATGACAGAACTCCTATCTTGGGCTTTTCCTGACCTTAACTACATCCAACGGAAAGATGAAAAGCTGAATGATTGAACACCAATGAATCAGGTGAGAAAAATGACCAAGCAGAGCCATATATTGTGATTAGCTTGATACACATAAATAAGTGCAGCAGGTCTTCCCCACACTGCATACAGACACACAGGTATTAAATCAAATTAGCCTCATGATAAACGACTTCATCTCCACACGTTTGCTTTGTCAGTGCATTCTGTTTGTGCACACACAGAGAAATTGCTTACACATAACGTCCCACTTTTGCTGATTAACGACTCTCCCCGATGTGCCGCTGTAAATCTCCATAGCTTTGCATTGGCATTAGGCAGAGTTGGGTAGTACTCACTTACATTTACATTTCATATTTTACCAACGAAAACCCAAGGACAGCGTGATGTAAGTTTACCGCACGTCGGTCTCTTGTCTTTGCTTCACGTCAAGATTTCAGCCACTTTAGTCTGCAGTGAGTTACTTCGTGCATGAGTTGCGCTAATTTATCCGTACATTTACGTGCATTAAACGCATATTAATATGTTTAATCCGTAGACTGTATGTATAAATGGACAAAGCTAACCTGCTAGCCGCTGCGTTCCAAATAGGAAGTGAGCATGGCACTTTACACTGAAAAACTGTGACCCCTCTCTCTGCTGCTGTCAGACTCGTCATTTTGGTCTTAAAATGTTCATATTAACCCGCTCTACATGATCCTGGTATTTTTATTTCGCTATTGTGTCAATCAGGCGCCTTCCTTCCCTGAGGTTGCCCCCGCTAGCGTTAGCAACAGGTTTGATTGACAGCGTTACTAAGCGCTCGCTCCCCGCTAAACCAGCGGTGCGGGCTTCAACTGCCTCACTCTGGATTGGCTCTTTGGTTGCTATGATACTCGCGGTCAGCATTCCAAATATGGAACTTGGCTCCAAATTCACCCCGTAACTGCGAACCTCGACGAGCTTCATTTGACTGGAGCCGAACGCTATGTGACGTCACACTCAGTCCACTTCTTTATACAGTCTGTGGTTTAATCACCCGCTAATTATTTACGTGTTTATCTGAAGTTTTCCTGCATTTATTGAACACGAATAACATGATCATGAAGTCAAACTAAAGTGAAAGTTTTCGGGGCAGTGTATAGGTCCTAATCGCATTATGATAAAGAGATGGTGAGCCTATAATACTTAAGCTATAATGAATAAATCAAAGTGTTATGTTGAAGTATTCATTTGTAGACCATCCTACAGCATGTTTAATGTAATCACACTTGAGCCAACTGGAATACATTAAAATACATTATAAAACAGGGAAAATGTCTATACTATTCCAAACTTTCTGCCCCCTAAGGTCATCAGAAAAGTATTCTTGCTTATTTGTTGTGCCTATTGCTGTTCTCAGCCTCTGTAAATGCCTTTGTACTTCACTGTCTGATGTGGTACTACAGATACATTTAGTGCAGATGATGGCAGTTGTGTGCATCATGTTGGGAATGTTAATGTCAAAAGCCCGAGTGGCACTGAACTGGCGAGGACCTCCAAGCCAAATTCTGTTTAGCGCCCCCCGAAGGTTAGACCCTGCTCTGTACTAAAGTAAAGGTTTTTAGATACTCATCAAAATCTTGATGTTAACAATATGAAATGATTTGAACTTTTGTGTTTTTGCACCGCCCCTTCAGACATATTGTTTGTCATTTTTTGTCCCATTTTTTGCATTATTTAATGTTTTGTCCTTGTCTGTCCAAATTACATTAACTGCAAACTATAAATCAGACGCTACGCCCGAAGTTACTCTTACTTGAGTAATATACAGTTTTCCCAAATACTTTTTAACTCTTACTTGAGTAATTTCTTGGACTGCTACGTTGTACTTCCACTTGAGTAATATTATTTTAAAGTAGCGCTCTTACTTGAGTACAATTTTGGCTACTCTACCCACCTCTGGCAGCAGGGGGCAGCACACATGCACAGACGCAGCCGCAATACACAAGCATTACATCTCCCAGCATGCACTGTGCCTGTCCTTTTGCTCGTCTGGGTGGCACGGCTTTCGTTAATTGGGTTTTGCGATTTAGAGATACAAGGCTTAGATCATTCGCAGCACTCACCTCCCCTGTGTTTATAAAGCTCCATTACTGAACTTTCCACAAGCAAACTGAGTGGGGCATCTTAATTAGATTGTTTCTCACTGCATTTATAATATGTGACTAATTAGCGGGAGACAAAAGGAGGCTGAAGAGGCGTTGTACCGGGGGTGAATTTGGGGGTTTATTTCAGATGCTCAGTAGGTCACTCAGCAGTTCTATGCAGGCAGATTAGCCAAATGCTGCCTACTGGGTTTAGCTTATCTCTCACTGACAAGACTCTTTGAGAAGAAGCCCCCAAATCCACAAAAGAATTTAGCGCAAAGAAAGGTCAGAGAGGAGTAATTAAAGCCTGTAAAAAAAACCTCCAATTATACAAGCCACTGTATTCAGACACTAAACCCAATGCTGTTCAATGGGCCAGTTCAAAGTGGGGTCTGTGCTGCAAGACAATAACGATTTGCTTTACGTGCAAAGCATCAGAGGTTAAAGAGGAGTCGTTTACTTCTATCGGGTATTAATGGCTGACACATAACACATTTAGATCACCATGTTACCTTTTATTGTTTTGATGCTCTGAGTTTCCCCTCGTTTTGCTCTCCGCGCTAAGTCACTCCTCCTTCAGAGCGCTACCACAACACAATCAGCTGCATCCCGCGAATGAAACCACTGCACACTGCATCAGGTTTGTGAAGTTGTTGTGTACAGTTTTTTTTTACAGGGACGTGGGTGACGTAAGATTGTGGGCGGAGCATTGGACAGAATCTTACAGCTAACCGTAAGGAGGGTTTGAATAGGACCCGTGAGAGATCGCTAAATTACTCAAACATGCATGGATGACATCTAAAACCTCTTCAGGCATGTTTATGATGAGGGAACAACATGGTAGAAAGCTAAAAAACTACATATACACATGCATTTACATATAGGGATTGTTGTTCTGTGGGTCTCGTCATGAGTTTCAACAGCAGAAGATATTTTGTGAACCAGAGGAAATGAATATGCTCCATAATGACTAGTTTGGGGAATTACACATCCTATTCAAATTGAGCTGGTAGCCAGGTGAGATGTTATTTGTCTGGAATGTTACAGAGTATGGAATTAAACATATCCATCTCCAAGGAGACAAGCAGATGGCAAAACCAGGTCAGATCTGGGATGATAGTGGCTATATTGACTTGTCGTTTAATATATGCTAGATTAACAATATTTTTTCACACTCAGTGTGTATTGCTTCGCACTAGTGGGGAATTTTTCTTCATTTGACGTAGGATTAGGCCTGTATGATGAGATCTGAGCTGTCGATGGTGCAATAATTAACTTAAATGACACATTATAGATACTAGAACTAACTACTTTAGTGTTTCATTGTACTATTTATATATTGCTGGCCACATTATGTTTAAAATAATTCACTAAGAAAGAAGGTTACTGTGATTATCCTGAGTTAAGGTTATTGTGAACGTGCTATACGTTTATTTCAATTCATAATGTGTTATCGTGACAGGCCTAGTCAACGGCATCTCAAATGCAGGAGAATAAAGATGACTTAAACATGCATGAATCCAATACAACTTCGAATAGGTGAATGAAAAGAGAACGCAACAATACATAAAAACATAAAGGCTTTTCAAAGTTGTTTTGCTTTACATGTCCCTCTGAAGAAGACATATTGTGTTTGTGTCTGCTATATACTGTAGTAATAATCTATGAAACCTGTGGATCATTATGCTATAATTTGGACATTTTTGTCTTCCACGTTAGAAAAATGCAGTGCCCAATGGGAGCTGACAGCAAAGCAAGGCAAGGTTTATTTGTATGGCACAATTCATACACAAAGTAATTCAAAATGCTTTACAGAATAAGAAAGACATTAAAATCACAATACAACAAATCAAAACATAAATAATCATAAATATCATCATAAATGAACATTAAAAGAGAAGAGTGCAGAATAAAACCCTTTCAGTCACATGCACAGCTAAGCAGAACCGTTTGGAGCCTGGATTTAAACATTGTCAAAGTAGAGGCCTGACTCACATCTTCAGGAAGATTGTTCCAGGTTTTAGCTGCAGAAAACTGAAACGCTGATTCCGGCGCCGTAAATATCATCACAATAAAGAGATGGGGAGTTGTTGGCAACTCCGATGGATAGCTACAGATCACACTAGCTAGTAGTAATATTTCATTTGTGCAAAAGTGGCTACGCAACACTGCCAAATTCTACGTGCGTCAGTGATTAAGGAAATAAAACTGGAGAACGAAGTAAGTACGTCACAGTGGGCATGTACCGGTGGCGGTGAAAACGGGGGGTATCGGAGCAATGACGCCTTGAATACAGGAGTATAAAGATAACACAAACATGAAACACACTAAATGCTACGTGGAGAGGGTAAATGAAAAGGGAAAACAATTATAACGCGGATAAAAGCTCTTCCAAGTCAGTTTTTCATAACACGTCTCCTTTAATATTTGCGAGTACTGTCCTACTTTAATGTTAAAATGAAAACTATTAATAAAAACAGTCACGGTGACCCACATTACAACAAAAACTAATAAATATAAAAATAGACTTCATTTTAACCAGTGGGCCCAGAGTCATTTGTTCCATTTTCCAAAACAAATGTGGCTTTAGGGAAATAATAAAGAATGATCCCGTTTCAAATTGATCCCGATGGAGGTGCCACTTTATTAGATCATGTACGAAAGATACGTTTTTATTTTCAGAAGCAATTAGCCCTCTCCTGGAGTCTGCAAACAAAACGACTTAATAAATATTTACAATCAGGGACAGCAGAATCCGACTAAATCATTTAAAATGTTGAGTGTCGTCCCCAATGCTGCAACATGAAGTCAAAGAGATCCCTAACCAACCAATTAGTCTCCAACTCAATGCTCGTCAAGGCCTATTAATTAAAATGAGAGGGGAACAAGGCTACGCGGTGGGCTCTGCAGACTAGCGCGCAATGCGGTTAGCGGCTAATGTGAAATCTCGCGGTGATGGGGTGAGGGAGGGGTCAGGGAAGGTGAGGGCTTGTTAAGTTTGGATTGAGCGACGACCTGCTGATTCAGAAGCGAAGATAATCAGTCCCGTGGAGCGCTGCGCCGACCGTATAGAGAAAACAGGAAGAAGGCGATCGATACGGGCTCGGCACAGGCAGCACTTTGTTAATTATGTCTACAGCCACTGCGCACGGCCCACTACCAACTCACTCACCTGTCCTGGAGGTGTTTAAAGGTTTGTGAATTAAACTTGTACAGTTAGAAATAGCAAAGGCAAGACGAGTTGAGGCTATGAGGAGAATGGAAGTACAAGTTTACAGGTCCTATATTACGCCAAATTGAATCCTGTGAGCTTTAAGCCATGTTATAATTCTGTTACCTCCTCAGAAACATACCTGGAGTTGTTTCATTCACACATGTTTGAGTAACTCTTTATTATTAGTCTGTCTACATCTCCAAAGCTCAAAATGTTCTGTTCCACCTTGTGATGTCATGAAGTTAACAGCTACCTTTTACTTTTAGTTCAGTAGAGCTTGGAAAATCAGGCTCACTACAATACTGTTTAAATACCTGTATCAGAATGGACTGAGGGAGTTGACAACTTCCAGCTGTGGCGGCAGGAATATCGACATTGGTCACTTTTACACTTTGATATTTAAGACCAACAGACTGTGTGTGGTAGTGCTGCATTCAGTGGAATAACAAATAGGACCCTTAGAGATTTAGATAATAATATTACTAACTGATTTAATGTGGTCTTTTGAAAATATTGACGGAGCTGACAAAAAGCTGGAACTCCACTTTGACAAGCTGAATTTTGAAGAAAGATATTTTTCAAAAATGTACCATAGGTCTAATCTTATGCAATTTTAGTCACATAAACAGAGTTTTTAAATGTTTTTTTTAGCAGCTGAACAATCTGAATCCTGGCAGAGGACACAAAAAATTATATTGACTTGAATTTTCCAAATCGTCAAAAATATTTTCAAAAAAATAGATCCCATATACAGATCTCCCTTAGATTAAACTTTATATGTATGTCAATTATGATATTTTGAAACAATTTTTCTACAAATTGCTGTGTTCTAGAGAGGTTTTGCCCCAACTCTCAAGAATCACCGACATACATATCCAGCAATGTTAGCTCCAGCTGTTTTTTTTTTTTTTTTCTAATGGGGACAATGCACAAAAATAAACATTTCTGTATGTTGTTCTGAATGCCCCAGTATTAGCAGTACAGATAGTTTCCAACTGTAGTCCCCAGGCAAGTGTAAAATGGCAGCGCAAAAGATAAAATTTACATTATCTACAAAAAAGGTTAGTAAAAGTTATAAAAGTTAAGATGCCACATAAAAGCAGATGGCATAGACCTGTAATCAGCAACAGTGACAACAAATGTATGTTTGTATTTTGCCTTTAAAAAGAACCAAAGTTTGTAGATATAAAAATAAGACAAAAACTGCAACTGGTACAACTGAGGCCTGCTTTTTAGGCAGAGGATCCATAAACCCAAACCACACGGGGCTTATTCTACTTACTCTCTTGGCAAAGTATAAGTCTGAAGTACAATACAATATTTAAACAAACTATTTAGCAGTGTAGAAGACCTGGGATTTAACCTGAACCAACCACCAACCGATCAAACTATGTGAGATGTGCTGGCATAAAGATTAAAGATTTGAGCGTAATCCTTACCTTGACTTGGTTGTTGGGTGAAGGCTCCTCGGCTGTGAAATGTCGATCATGAATAATCCTTCTAATAATCCTAACCCAGTTTAAATTATCATGGTAAAAATAGGTGGCAACTGTGAATTCCTACTTCCAATTGCATTCCACCATACATTGCTTTATTAATCTGGTCACTAAAATATAGGTCTGTAGTTACATATGTTAAGGGTTTATGGTTTATGTTACCCAGCATTTTTTTTTTTTTTTTTCCAAAATGGGGTGGGTTACTTCTTTTGTGGGTTTTAGAGGCATTTTGCATCCATTAAGATGCATTACTGCCATCTGCTGCTGTGCCATTATCAAAAATTCTATTCTTGAATATAAGCCAGGTTTCATCATCTTCTTGGTTTTAAAGGTGGATGGCATTCATAAAAGATGCAGTTACCGCCACCTACTGAATGTTTTTGAAAAGTGCTTTTTAAACTGTGATTTAGGAAGAGAAAAATAAAACAACAATCCCATTTAATACCATAACAGTTACTTTTCTTTCTGTCCCAAGTGATGGTCGCCTTTCGTTCAGTGTTTTGAACAAATCCTCCCCAGTGATAGCCTCCAATGTCCAAAAACTTCTTTGCTGCATTTAAAATCATATCAATCCTGTCAGAGTTTTTCTCCAGAGTTGACGCACAGTTCACCACTATCACCATGAACGCCGAAAAACATTTCTTGTCAAAGGTAAAAAAGTTTTGACTATTGTCAGTGTCCACAGAATCTCTCTTCTTATGATTCTTAACTTGTTTTGGTGCCACAGCATATGAAGAAGAACCTTGAAGAAACTTTGAAGAAAAGGTTCAAATGCTCAAACAGGATATGAAATGTAATCAAGGTAAATACGTTCTGGGAGTTCACATGTAAGAGCCAAACACGCTGAAATTGAGTCTTCTTTCATCCCATTCATAAATGTAGTTGTTCGTTTGACCCTTGGATCTATTAAAATAACTGTATAAGGTATTGCTATCTTAGAGCTCTCTTGTGTTGGATTAGTGGCCACTCATTGGTACTACAACGAAAAAAGTACCACATGCCAAGAAAGGAATTTTCTCATCAATGTAATCACAAACTGCTCGTGTTCGGACTGGCAGGGCACCTGCAGCTTTCACAAAGGTTGAATTTTGTGGCAATTTTAACCTATTTTCAGATCTTTTTACCTATTTTCAGATCTTTCTCAGCTCAAAATCTGTTGTCTTAAAAAACGCTTTTTAATTGTTAGCTTCGGCTACGCTCTCTGTCCACTCTAGCTAAACCCAAGCGCTGATTGGTTAGAGCGGTCACGTGGTATGACATGAATGAGCATGTGAGCGATGTGAATGAGCCCAACTGTTGTGAATGAGCCACAGGTTTAGAACATGGTTCAGAAGTTCCTGGAAGCATAAACATTATCATATATTATAATTTGTAATTTATTTATTTATTCTTCCCTTGCCTCCTTCATGGCCGCTCCGCTCACTCACAAAGTCTCATGGCTGGTAGCTCAACTGTGCAGGGTTGATGGGTAGGACAGGATGTACCTAGCCACTAAAGGCTAAACTCGTGACATGCGCCATTGACCTCACATACAGCAGCAACATCAAGAAAATGGTATTCATCAAAATTAATGGGGACACCACTCATGACTCCTTTTTTTGCACACATTTCCATCAAAAACACAACATTTGACAGGGCAAAACCATATGTATCAACCAATATCTAAGGCCTTCTCCTGTTATGTACTACTTCTACATGCAATAATACAGTCCCACCTTGTGTCACTCTCACAGATCGAACATCTCCAAACAATCCGCCGATAAATCTCCCAACCTCGTGCGGGTCACTGAAAATCCCATCGTAATTGTTCACAGCGATCATACCCATAACAAACTCCTCCTCATTAACTGAACAAACTCCTCCTCATTAACTGAACCGTCACTCCATAAACATTCCTTTTTTCTCTTGTTTTTGAGTTTTTTGCCAGCTCCTTTCAAACTTCGCACGCAAACACATCCATTTCTGCCATCTGGTCACCACCACTCGACCTAGAGCCCAAGCCAGGTTTCAAAACGGCCACTCCTTTTTGGATAGCTGGACTCTACCATTTGACTACAAACAATAGGGGTGGCTAACATATAAGATAGCATTTGTAGCTACTATATTTGCTGAATTTATTTTGTTATTGATTGTGTTAAGATGTGTAGTTTGATCATAACTTTTTCTTTGTTTTACAGTTTCAGTTTCATTAGTTTAGTCTGTAAACATGAACAGGATTGGGTAAGTGTTCTCCTCTGTTGTTTAATCTGAAGTCACCTGTTCAGGAAATCTATATGGGTTGTTAGATTTTCATTTGGTGCTTGCTGTGAGTGTCTCTCTCTATTGTGCATTTTACTGTGTTTTTCTGTTTGTTAAAGTTATCTGTGTAATCCCTCAGTCGTCCAGGTTTGATCCACAGCAAAAGAGAAATATAAAATCTGTCAACTGGACAAAACGCTGTAGGAGTGAAGACGTTCGCTGCTCATCCAAGCTGCTTCTTCAGCTACATTGAAAGTGTAGTTAGCTCCTCCCTTCAGATAGATATAAGACAGTGTCCACCAGTAATCTAACCAGAACTGAAAAAGCGGCTTGGATCAGCAGCAAAACGTCTTCACTCCTACAATGTTTTGTCTAGTTGACAGATTTTATATTTTTCTTTTGCTGTTTGTTTGAGTGTCGATGATCCTGTCTCAAGTTGAGCGGCTGCAGCTATTCACAACACAAGGTAAACAGCAATGCCAATGTACTTTTTTCTCTGATCCAAAACATTCTTCCAACCACACTCACACTTAACCCAATGGATTCAATTTGCACTTGTGCTAGTTTCTGTTTGTATTTGAAGTTTGTTCTGATGAGAAGCAGTGTTTTAAATGTATTTACCGTATTTTCGGGAGTATAAGTCGCTCCGGAGTATAAGTCGCACCAGCCAAAAAATGCATAATAAAGAAGAAAAAAACATATATTTCACATATAAATCGCATCTGAGTATAAGTCGCACCCCGGCCAAACTATGAAAAAAAGTGCGACTTATAGTCCAGAAAATACGGTATTTACAATTTCCGGAATTAGTTAAACTTGACACTAAAGAAATATCATGTGACATTTTCCCATCCGCACAGTGGCTGAGTAGGGTGGGCTACGGTGGCTGGGTAGGTTTCCTCCATCAACCCAAAACATGGACAATAGGTAAAACCCTCCAGCTAAGGTAGTCCTGACCAAAACTAGCTCAAGATCCGCATGGTAAATGGTAAATGGTCACATTTTTATACAAAAAGTGTTACTTAACCTTATCTACATAAATACTATTATATTAAAGCATATAATTATACACAGACCAACCTGAAATCTAAAAAAAATAAATAAATCTGAATCGATCTTTTATTATTTTCTTTTTCTTTTTCTTTCCTCATATTAAAATAAGAGTCCATTACATGACTTGAGAGCCCAGATGTTTCCCAACTTGACACCAGCAGTTAGCAGCACCCTTGGGCGTCAGACGGTTCAGAATGCTGCTGTCTTGAGGTTATTAAACATGCGCTCGCCTCATTTTGTTGTTTGGGCTTTGGGAATGAAAAACATGGAGATGAAATGTGTCTGCGCTATTGAAAATCTGTTCCATCTTTGTGGCATTTTGGAGGTTTGTACACAGCGTCTCAGTTTGTCTAATGGGAGGGAGTTTCGTGGTAATAAGGTTTGTGTTTACAGCTCACCAACATTGTGAATTTACCCAAAACAAGTGAAATGAGAAGTTTCTGAATGTTGTATTTATGTGTAGTTTTTACAGTCTCATTATTTTTTTCCATCTCATTGTGTTGTTCTTGCTTTTTTCAAAGCACACAGCAGCAGAACAATTTAGCACTAACATCGGATTTTAGATTTGCAATCGTTTTCATTTTAGGATTCTGTTTTGAACACATCCAGGAGAACTGACAAAAAGACTGAAATATGAACTGACAAACTTCTACAAGAATCTCATGTATTTAAGAACATGTGCATAGTTGGTTGAGAATAGTTCCTCTTTAAAGGTCCTATATTACGCAAAACTTGTGAATTTTTAGCCATGTTAGAATGTTGCTATCTCATCAAAAACATACCTGAAGTTGTGTTTTGTTTCATTCGCACGTTCAAAGCTCAAAATGCTCTGTTCCACATTGTGATGTCATGAAGCGGTAGTTCAAGTTAACAGCTCCTTTTACCTTAAGTTCAGTAGAAATTGGCAATTCCAGGACTGAAATGATCCAAATGATTCTAGTGAAGGTGCATGGAGTTTAAAAATACAGTAGAGCACTTCCTGTATTACCACATGATGTCACAAGGTGGAACAGAGTGTTTTCCATGTGAGAGAAGAACTCAGCCTAAATATGCAGGGTTTGTGTGTTAAACATGTGTGAATGAAACAAAACACAACTTCTGGTGTGTTTTTGATGAGGAAACATTATAACATAGATCCGAAATAGTGTAATATGGGCCCTTTAAAGGCCCTGTACCTGATTTTCTTTCTCATATATTTGAGGAAAGTTGCCCCAGTACAGATATGTTGTATGAGCAACTCTTGAGTTCACTAATTATAAACCGTTTTATTGTCTGATAATCAGGAAGTGCAGGTTAGCATGCTCTTTGTTTTAACATTACCCTGACGGCAAAACCCTAGTCTCTGAAAGTTGTGAAACGTGCTTATAAAGTCATCGTGGTGAATAATTGGTATGTTCTGAGTGCATAAGGTAAGTGAGGAATGACTTTGGGCCACTGCAAACTGTTTAAAATGAACTAGTTCTGTTTAATATCTTGATACAGGTTGGGGTCAAGTGGGGTCCGCTGACGTTCATTGAGTTTTGCCTCACTACTTATTTCCCAAAGCACAAACTCCACAACATTGCAGCCCTGTACATAACCACTGAATATGTGACAGTTGTGAATAGCTTTTTGAATACATCCAGTGCATTCAAACAGAAGCAATAGGAGTCCAGATTCTGCTGTATAGACTCTGCTAATCTCACGTCCTACTTACTGACTGGCTCTGTCTATGGACTCGGTTTTGTATGGCCTTTTATACGCTGGCCTTTTATACAAGTCTGACAAATGAACATGCCATTTGAATGTTGGGTAAAAACACAAAATAAACGGTACAGCTAGGGACAGACTTGTGTTTATGAAATAACGCATCGAGGTTGGAGGGCGACTTTCCCAACTCACAAAATAGAACCGTTCTGTGAAGAGTAAAGAGTGTCAAAATAACCTAAAACGGGCAGAAAGGCTCATCTGCTGGCTGGTGCTGAAGTGTGCTGTTAGGATCATTGGTCTCACTGGTTCTAGCAGGTTTATCCCCCAGTTCTACAACAGTGACAAGAAGGTCTAAACCTTAAAGGACCTGTATGTAAGACCTATTTGTGCCCCCATATGCAACATGTTCAACTTAAATATAGACTTTACTAATAACAACTGTAATGCTGATTTATTCTTCATTACAAAAACATTGGATCTGATGTCCCATTTATTTATAATTTATTGTTTTGGATCTCAAGGTTTTTATCCAATCAGAAAGCAGAATGACCCTCTTGTTTCACTTGCCAGTTTCAATGCTCAAATTCAGTTGGTTTAAACCCAAAAGGACTCTCTCAGATCTAAATCCTCATTGAATTCTGGAGGTTCTGAGCTTTCACATGAAGCATGGCCTATCCATGGCTTGTATCTTCACCAAAATGAGTCTTATTTGACACGGAGGATGGCCCTCTCCTGCTTGTTTCTATGGAAATGTTGTTCCTTTGGCTATAATAGCCCACAGTATGGAATAAAACGTATCTATATCTGGAGAATGTTCTGAAGAATGGTTTTAACTTTCCATTTCTATGGAATTATGCAGGGGACGTTCCACATTCATAAAGTTTGGAAACAAACTAATGTGAACTTTATATAATCTAGATTTTCTTGACATTATTTCCAAAACCACATAGTTTCTATCCGTTTCAGCTCTTCACCATTATAAATATAATCAAATAGAGATATTGTTGTGAATGTAATTACAAGTCCATTAGAGGTAGTCAGGTTTAATTATTGTCACGGCAGCATCACAGCACAGTGTTTATCTGCTCTGTCTGTTTTCTATTGTGCTCCTCCATTTGCTTTGTGGAAGGTTCACTAGTTTGTGATTAACACTTAATAGAGCTGGGACATAAATATCAAACCTCATCATTACAAAGTTCTGCTGCTTTGGCATTTGCAATCTCTGATGTGACGACAACTCTTTAGTTATATTCATACACATGCCGGAGTATATGTTTAAAGCTGCACTGTGTAACTTTTGTGCTGGTGGTGCTGGTGGTGGTGGCGGGGTCTGCCTGTTGCTTGTCTTCATGGAAGTAAGTGCTTTGGCTTCCACAATTTGGAATTAAACATATCTAACTTGCATTTATCTATTTTTTATTGTTAAAACGCATTCTCACTGTAGCAGATCTTGGCCTGATGGTGTCACCTGCTTGAAGATAGACAAGTTTAATGCCATACTGTGGGACATTTCAGGCAAAGCAATACTCTCTGCGGAGACAAGCAGGTGGCAGGCTCTTGACCAGAAAAGTTACATAGTGCACCTTTATATTTAGCAGTGTCCTGAGTTTGTGTGTGAGAATACTCTGCTGTGACCCAGGACCTTGTGCTTAGGTGGACTGCAGCTGAAGCGCGGCTGCCCCCTTCTGCAGCGGAGGGTCACTGCTTCACCGCTCCACTCACTAGATCCAGACCTGACAACCCAATCAGTGTGGTTCAAAGGATACACAGTACTTTTATACTCTGAAATAGGCTTTGACATCTTAAGAACATACAGCTGTACCACAATATTCTGTTCTTATACCAGGCTATACCTCAGTGGATGTGTGTTTGAGAAGTCTGACCTGAACTTGGCCCCTGCTTCTCAATGCCTGATCACATCGAAAATCGGAAGCTGAGCAGGGTTGGACTTGGTTAGTACTTGGATGGGAGACCGCTGTGAATACCAGGTGCCATACAGGCTTCTAATATGTGTGTGAATGTTGGTGATGGTCAGAGGGGCCGATGGTGCTCATGAATGAATGAAGTTTATTTGATTGAAGAATGAATAAGGCACTGTAAAGCATCTCTGAGTGTCCAAAAAAGAGCTATACAAATCAAATGCATTATTATTATTATTAACATTCTAGACGAAGGAAGATCATCTCCATGGAGACACGCCGCTGGCAGTGGACCTGCCCCCAGACAAGTTCAACAGTGCAACTTTAAAGATGAGTCAAAACAGCGATTGCGTTCATTGTAGACCTTGGTGCATTCGTGATGAGTGACGTGCAGAGGTTGAGGTTCTCAGGTCAGGTTTAAGTTCTGTATCATGACTCAGAGTTCTGTAATTCTGCAGACGGCAAGTTTTGTGAATATGTTTGATTGATTCTTTACAGTGTGAATATCGAGCAGACCCGGAAAGTAAAGTTATGTTTTTTCTCACTGTACATAAACATATTAGAATCTTTAAAAACTTGGAAACAGCAGGTCAGATTGACAAGAACACTTTTTTTTTTTGAACGGAGATTGGTATTTTGTATTGTGCTGGGGTTAAATAAAACATACATGACCATTGGAAAGCTGACTTGAATGATGTAAGTATACTTTTTTTTTTTTCTTTACTGCATAATTTCAAATAACTGGTACGATATGTTAGAGGTCTTGGTGTGTCTATCTTGCCAAAACAGGGCTGCCCAAAGTTTTTTCCTCGGTGGGCCAAAATGAATACGCAGTAGCAGGTCGAGGGCCAAATCTAATGACTTGTTCTGCAAAGAAATTTGTGCTTACCTTGACTTAAAATTTTAGGAAATAGACCAGATTGGCCTCTTTCCCATCTCCTGGCAGTTTTTTCAATACAAAACCGATCAAAATAGATTCTTCTTAAAATCTCAGAGCTCCCTCGCGGACCAAATTAGATCCCCAAGTTTGGTCCGCAGGCCCCACTTTGAGCACCCCTGATCTAAAATTTTGAAAGTATTCAAATAGAAAAAAAGTTTAAAAAAAAACATTGATTGAGTAGGTGTGTCTAAAGTGTTTCCTCATCACAAACATACCTGGACTTTTGTTTTGTTTCATCCACACACGTTTAACACAAACCCTGCATATTTAAGGTGAGTTCTTCTCTCAAACAGAAAACACTCTGTTCCACCTTGTGATGTCGTGGTAATACAGGAAGCGCTTCACTGAGTTTTTAAACTCCACACACCTTCACTAAAATCATTTGAATGATTTCACGCCTGTAATTGCTAATCTCTACTGAACTAAAGGTAAAAGGTGTCTGTTAACTTGAAAACGACCAGTACATGACATCACAAGGTGGAACAGATAGTAAAGTGTTACTCAAACATGTGTTAATGAAACAAAACTCAGTGTGGTTATGTTTTTGATGAGGTAACAGCATCCTAACATGGCTTAACGCTCACAAGAGTCCATTTTGTGTAATATTGGATCTTTAACAGCTCTCAAAAATGCGAGCAGGGCACATAGGCTCATCCCATTATATAAAGTGTATGGTTGGTATGTGCTCTGGCTGTGAGCACCCGTCTGCTGTGAGTGTGAGATCTGTGGGCACTGTCTCCATCTGGCACCATGTTATAGCAGACAGACTGTCTTTGTCCCTGGTCTGCTCCTGTGTCTGTGTGCGGCAATCAGACCACATGACCACAGGACCACAGCCTCTTCTGTAGCCCTCTCTCTCCCTCCTCTCTCTATCAGCCGCTCTATCTCTCGTTCTCTCTCTCTCTCTGTCTGACTTTTTCTCAATCTCTTTCAAATTCTCTCTCCATCTCCCTGTTTGTCCCTATCTCTCTTTCTCCCTCCTTTTCTTTCTCTCTCTCGTCTCTCTTTTCTCCCCTCTCTCTCTCGATCAGTTCTCTCTCGGTTTGACTTTCTTTCTCTCTCTTTTAAACTCTTTTTCCATCTCCCTGTTTGTCCCTCTCTCTTTCTTCCTCCATTGTTTGATCTCTCTCTCACTCCTCTCCCTTTGATTTCTCTCTTTTCTCTCTTCCCTCCCCTCTCTTTATCAGTCTCTCTATCTCCTTCTGTCTCTCTCCTCTCCACCCTCTTTCTCTCTCTCTGTCTGTCTTTCTCTCTGTCTTTTGCTCTCTCTCTCTCTCCTCTCCCTTTGCTTTCTCTCTTCTCTCTCTTCTCTCCCCTCTCTCTATCAATCTCTCTATCTCTCCTTCTGTCTCTCCTCTCCACCCTCTTTCTCTCTATCTGTCTGTCTTTCTCTCTGTCTTTCAAACTCTCTTTTCATCTCCCTGTTTGTCCCTCTCTTTCTCCCTCTCTCCTCTCTGTCATCTCCCCTCTCTTTCTCGGTCGCTCTCTCTCTCACTTACTCTTCTCTCTTTTTTCATCTCCCCCCTCTCTCTCTCTCTCTCTCTCTCTCTCTCTCTCTCTCTGACCTGAGCGCCCTCTTTTATACTCTCTCACAGGTGACATATGTGAGGCGGATTAGCATATGAGGGCCCTCTTTGATACTCTCTCACAGGTGACATATGTGAGGCGGATTAGCATATGGCTGTGGGTTAGCGCGTTAGCTTGCCGCGGGACAGGAGAGCCAGAGCTGCAGGGTGACTGTAATAGAATCCTGGTCTGAGTCTTTTACCTGAAGCTTAGCACTAGTGGCCATTCCATGAACCCATGTTTATTATTGGGTCTTTGAAAGCTGCTTTTATTTTTGTAAGTTAGTAATTTTTTTCTCAAAAATTACAGTGTAAAGCAGTTCTTAGTTTCAAAATAAGACCACTGCACACTTTCTGGTAAATGGTCATATTTTTATATAGCGCTTTTCCACCTTCAAGACACTCAAAGCGCTTTACATCAGTGAACCACTCACCCATTCACACACACATTCATACACCAGTGTACACAGACACTGGGGGCGAGGTGGGTTAAGTGTTTTGCTCAACGGCATTCATCTGTGGGAGCTGGAATCACACTACACAGACATGGGGGCGAGGTGGGTTAAGTGTTTTGCTCAACGGCATTCATCTGTGGGAGCTGGAATCACACCACCAACCTGTGGGTCGGTGGATCTGACTGCTCAACCTATGATGTTTGCGTCAAGAGCGGGAGTCGAACTGCAAACCTTCTGCTCGGTGGAGAAACACTACCAACTGAGGTACTGTCGCCCCTGCATCGAATGTATCAAACTTGGAAGAAAGGGCTTTATGTGTCATTGTAACACTTTGGGATATGAGTATGTTGCCTAACCACGCAGTCCAAAATCTATACTAGCAACTAAAAGAATTTCTTAGCGCTAGGAACTAGTCAATCTCTACTAAACAAAAGGTAAAAGGTAGTTGAAAACTACCTCTTCACGACATCACGAGGTGGAACAGAGCACTGTGAGATTAGATTAGACAGACTAATAATAAAGTGGTACTCAAACGTGTGAATGAAACAAAACACAACTCCAGGTATGTTTTTAACAACATTATAATATGGCTTAAAGCTCGCAAGAGTCTATTTTAACATGTACAATTTAGTTAGTTCTAGATCCCCCTAAAACACGCACATCGACGTGAGGACAGCCTAACCAGTATTATTCTGTGTATCCATATGGCTATGCTGTAAAATGTTGTTCTCGATGGCCCATAATCCCAAATTGTTTAATCATTTTTCTATTTCTAAAAGCCTTATTTTGTCTATTGTTATTCCACACCACTGAATCTTGTCTAATTCAGATTTGTAATAATATCCAAGACAATTACTGAAAGTCTTCTAATCTCCTCTTTATCTTTTAAAAGGCAATAATTACATAACCAGAAAATGTACTTCGAATGTTGTCAGAATCTCTTTAAAAATGCCACTTTAGATCCTCATTATTAGCTTTTTTCTTCCATCTCTGTGTGTGAGACCAAAACAGCTCGACGTCTTTCTGTCAGATGTTGTCCCTCTGTAGGGCCGTGGAAAGGTCATGGAAAGGTCATGGAAAGGTCATAGAAAGGCCATATAAAGAAGAGCTGTGAATGTATTGATAACACATTGAAGACTACCAGAGCCAGAGGAGACACTTCCCCAATACTTTATAAAGATGTGAGTCTGGTCACCGCTGAATCTCTGCTGAGTTCAGATGGGTGTGATTGACAGGTGGATTAGCCAATCAGGGACAGGCATGCCGTATCAAAGACATCCATATCAAACAAATATGGCTGCTTATAAGGAAACAAGAAAGGAAAAAATATATATCACGGGACGGAAAAGCATCGCAGATTTCAGTAGAATCAATGAGTGAAGCACTAAACTGTTAATCTGAGGTGAGAGAAATTTGATTTTGTTCAAAATGATGGGTGACCAATGAGCTCCTTCAATTCATTGTGTGACTGAAATAAACAAATCTGATTTGTTAGGTCTCTATTGTGTGTGTTGGTGTGCCAAATGTTCAGTAGTTGTACCAGCAGCAGTAGCAGTAGCAGTAGTACTAGTAGCAGTACTAGTAGTACTAGTAGTAGTAGGAGTAGTACTAGTAGCAGTAGCAGTAGTGATAGTAGTAGTAGCAGTAGTGGCAGTAACAGTAGTACTAGTAGCAATAGTACTAGTAGCAGAAGCAGTAGTAGTTGTTGTATTTGGACTAGTAGTAGTAGTACTAGTAGCAGTAAAACTAGCAGTAGTTGTCACTGTAGCAGTAGTAGTAGTAGTAGTAGTAGTAGTAGTAGTAGTAGTAGCCATATTTGTAGCCATATTTGTTATTTTTATTGGATATTTCCCAGTTTAGTCACTCTTTGTATTCCCGGCTCAGTATTTCCCCCCAATAGTTTGAAAACCACTACCTTACCTGTGTGTTCTTGCTGAGATGTTTGGGACTCATCATGACCGGAGCACCGACTCAGCCTCACCCAGTCCTCCGGGCAGGTCCAGGCTGTTAATTACTGCACAAAGGAGAAATACTGTCTCCCTCGTCCGTCCAAAACTGCTGACAGTGCACAGAGCCTCCCCAGCACACACAGTTCAGACTCCTGCTCTGATCACTCCATAGACCCCTACTCTGCCCGAGCTCATTGATGCTTTTCAGATTCTATAATGTGATAATGTCATAGGGCCAGATGTGGGCATGAGCCAGTTTTCCCTATTGCTGGGATTCAAGTGGCATCACAACATTCTATTGGCCAATAGAATACCATAGACTGTATATATAAATGGACATAGCTAACCTGCTAGCCTCATCATTTTGGTCTTAATGTTCATATTGACCCGCTCTACATGATCCTGGTATTTTTATTTTGCTATTGTGTTCGTAAATCAAGATATGGACATTAATAACAGACAAATCAGGCGCCTTCTTTTCCCAAGGTTGCTCCCGCTAGCGTTAGCAACAGGTTTGATTGGCAACATTGCAAGCGCCCACTCCCTGCTTAACCTGCGGTGAGGGCGGGAAGGGGCTTTACTGTCACTAGCCTCGCTCTGGATTGTTTTTTTGGTTGCTATGATACTTTCGTAAATCAGATATGGACATTAATAACAGACAAATCAGGCGCCTTCTTTTCCCAAGGTTGCTCCCGCTAGCGTTAGCAACAGGTTTGATTGGCAACATTGCAAGCGCCCACTCCCTGCTTAACCTGCGGTGAGGGCGGGAAGGGGCTTTACTGTCACTAGCCTCGCTCTGGATTGTTTTTTTGGTTGCTATGATACTTTTGGTTGGAATTCCAAATATGGAATTCGGCTCCAAATTGGCCCCTATAACTGCTCTAGCCTCGATGAGCTTCATTTGACTGGAGCCGAACGCTATGGGTGACGTCACACTCACTTAGTCCACTTCTTTATACAGGCTATGTTTAATACAGATGGAGGACAGGTAAAACTGCAGTGAGTTCTTGGGTATAGTCCAAAATTCAACATTTGTGCATGTATCTTTTGGATTTTTCATGGTAAAGTACAATGTAATCAATAGGGAATACTGGCCTTTGCCCCCATCTGGGAGTATGACATCGTCACATTCTAGAATCTGAAAACCAATTGACATTACATAAATCACAAATGCTGGCCCTGATAATTTTATTAGTGGCTAGATTGAAGAACTTATGTACTGCAACAAAACCCACCATTTTAAAGTGGGACTAAACACCTAAACTCCGCCCACAACCGCATCTCAAATAGAGCTGCTAACTTGGGCAGCACCTGAAAGACTAAAGAAGAGAGTAAAGGAGGGAGGGGCGGGGCCTGGGTGTATGAGGAACATTGTGATTGGTTCAACAGGTATCCACACTTCAAACTCCGTCCCTGCAGCCGGGTGTTTGTGATCAGAAACAACTGGCTGTAATGAGGGTAGTGCTATGTGATGTCACGTAGTACTTGGGATTGCTCAGGCCATTGGAGGCAGCACACACCCAGTTTTTGACTGTTTTTCACCAGAAAGCTGCAAATTAACCTAGTTTATACTAATACTGCCAAAAGGGACGAGTTAATTTAGTGTTTAATTCTACTTTCACAATATTCATTTTACCTGCGACTTCATCTGTAGTAAACGTAATTGGCCCGTTGTGATGTCATCTGAAACCCAGCCATAAGCAGTCTGTGATTTTGGTTTAATATTTTCATCAAAAGTAGAAGCCAAGTGTTGGAGTTGTTCCTTTGTTCTTTCACAGTTGAAGTGGGGCTACAGCAATATGAAAAAAAGATATTAACGTCTGTAGCATAGGTCAAGTCTTAGCAGAAATTCAAAACTTAAAAACCCCTTTAGTTTTTTATATGAGATTTGAATACCATTATCCAACAGACAAAAATGACCTTGGCTGTTGCATGTTTTATTACCCGGCACTTGTAATGCGCTTTAAGCTCTCAAAGTGTCTCTGCAACATTTTAGAGAACCTGACATGGATAAGTGAAGTTCTAACTTTTTAAATAATCAAAACTCATTACATGGGTGTGATTATGGTGTGGTGTGGGGATAGGGGGTAGGTGAAAACAGACATTTTTTGAGCACTCAAGCGCTCAAATGCAGAACAACACAGGATTACTCGAACATGCATGAATCAGTCTAAACACAGGTCTAGAGCACAAGTACCTTCTTTTACATTTCTTGTTCTATATCTCAATATTTAATAACTGGTGGTTGATGTAATACTTCAGGCAAGGCCACTATAGACTGAGGGCTGTAGCAATGACCTTCCTTTTCCCTGAGGTTCCCATCACTTGGTTCTCCAATGTCCACCACAACGGCTTTGCTCTGTTGTTTATCCACCACCACTTGTCCGGTTGGTTCGCCATCACCATTCTGTCAGTCTGTATCTGAAGTCCCACAGGATCTTGGCTCGGTCCTTCTCCACGACCTTTGCAAATGTTTCTCGTCTTGACCTTGGGGTCTCCAGTCCGTACTCTGCGCAGATGTTTCCGTACACTATGCCCGCCACTTGGTTATGCCGCTCCATGTCTGCTTTGGTTATGCCGCTCCATGTATGCTTTCCCTGCCAGCATCTTACACCCTGCAGTTATGTGCTTGGATTGTCTAGGGGCCTCTTTGCACAGCCTACACCTTGGGTCTTCTCTGGTGTGGTAGATCTGGGCCTCTATTGCTCTAGTGCTCAAGGCCTGTTCCTGTGCAGCCAGGATGAGTGCCTCTGTGTTGTCCTTCAGACCAGCTCTCTCAAGCCACTGGTAGGATTTCTTGTATACATAAAATATAAATATATACAATTTTAAACATTTAAGATATGTTGTTACTGTGGGCTTTCTTCATATCCCTCTCAATCCATCCCTTCTCCATGGTTAAAATATGAATCTCACAATCTTCAAATTAAAATGTGAGCTTAAAAATGAGCAAGATCTTAAAACATTGTCCAGATTGAATCCCTCTGAAACCTTATACCGAGGCCCACTTGGGCTGAATGAGGGATTACATGTACTTACATGAGAAAAACTCAAATACTTGGTACATCTGCCAGTTTTAAAGCTGCACTGCATGATTTTCCTGCCAGCTGCTTTGTCCATAATGTTCCACAGTATGGCATGACCTCCTTAGAAGACACGCAGTAACGCCATCAGGCTAAGATTAGCAATGAAAACAAATGCATGTACGTAAGGTAGATAAGATAGATAAGTTTAATGCCATATTGTGGACCATTCCAGGGAAGCAATACAATCTCTATGGAGACAAGCAGGTGGTGTACTACTCTCCAACAGAAAGGTTACAGAATGTATAAGAATAAATAACCAGCCCAGAAGTGTTTGCCATGACTTGACAAACTGATCTAAAAATTCAAAGATCACTTGTTCTAATAATGGAGGAAACTAAAGTAATTTAATGTGATTTGGCAGAGGCACACAGAGGACAGGCACATGCAGACAGCGCTGAGGGGCCAATCTGTCCCTGTTTACACATGAATCATTCATGGAGCACGCATTGATTTCACATTTGTCCAAAACAGGAACAACTTTATGTCCGGAACACGCAGACAAGCCACACATCTGCTGCAGCTTTCATCACAAAGCATAGACACATGAAGGAGCTGGGAATTATTGGAATGAAAAGTAAATAAAAATTCCCAGACATGAGGAGCTGGGAATTATTGGGATGAAACGTAAAAGATTTTCCTTCAAAATACAATCTAATCAATGACAAATGATTAAAGGTGCACTGTGTAACTTTTATGGCAGCGGGCTCGCAACCAGCTTGTATCCATGGAGATGCACGGAGATTATTCTATGTCCACAGTGTTCCACAGTATGTGTCAAGATCCCACCAGCTACCAGGCTACCAGGCCGATTAACAGGTCAGATCTGTGGAGAGCTGACCCCGCTCATAGTAAGAATGCATGTTTTATATGGTATGTTTGAGCAATAAAAACACCTGTAATTGAATACATGTAATAATAACATCTTCATGGGAAAAGCAGGCAGCAGACCCTCCACCAGAAAAGTTACACAGTGCACCTTTAAAACAGGAATGTCATATTTTGCATTTCAAGATTCAAGGAATTATTTTCATCATCACAAGCAAAAATGAACTTACATTTTAGAGCATTAAACAGTGAGCGTGGCTGTAGTGGAACAACAGCAAAACACGCCAATAGCTCCGGGCTGCTGTGGCTGTGCACGCCGCCATCTTGGATTGTTTACATTTGAATTTACACTCAAGAAAAGTACTGAGCACACTGACTGTTTTAAATCATCTTTATAAATATAATGTTGACGGTACTTATTGATAATTTAACTTAGAATGTGAATAGAACAGTTAAATACACGTATGGTATTGGTTCTATAAAGTAGTTGAAATACAAGGCACTGAGGCGCTGGGAACTGTTTGGGATAAAAAGTAGAAGATGTTATTTCAAAACTAAAATCGAATGGATGGTCACATTTTTATACAGCGCTTTTCCACCTTCAAGTCACTCAAAGCGATTTACATCACAGAACCAATCACCTATTCACTCACACATTCATACACTAGTGTACACAGACACTGGGGGCAAGGTGAGTTAAGTGTCTTGCCCAAGGACACAACGTCAGCATTCATCTTTGGGAGCTGGAATCGCACCGCCAACCTGTGGGTCAGTGGATCTGACGGCTCAACCAATGATGTTTATGTCAAGAGCGGGATTCGAACCGGCAAACTTTGGATCAGTAGACAAACACTCTACCAACTGAGCAACTGAGCACTGATTTAGAATTTAACTAAGAACTTGAATAAACAGATCAAATAGACTGAAATTCTCTGGAAAAGTAGTCGAATTAAATCACATTTGAAACTTTAACGCAAGGAAAGTTTGTTTGTTTGTTTGTCTTTTGCAGTCGTTTTTTCTCATTGTCGTTTTTATTAATTGGGTTTGTGATTAAGGTGGTAATGATGTGTGAATAACAACACTTTTAAGTCTAAAAAAAGATACAGCAGAGTCACGATTTTTCCTACTATTGACTGCCTCGCCTAAGAGCTGGAGGACAGGTCAGAATGAACCCTTTGTACTGTCAAATTGCAAGTGTTTTGTTTTGGTTTCAGGTTACTATCCCTGTAATTAATTTGCTATGAAAAAATGTTCCGCGTCAACAAAAAAGTGGTGCCATTATTCAGCTCCAAAGATGATTGTTGTCAGCTGAAAGGACTTTAAGCCATAAGATTAAAATGACAAATTTGTGAAGCAAATCCCAGACAAGTAATGATATGGTTCAGCGTGTGTAGAAAGTAAGCTTGGATATTTCTTTCAAAAACAGTAACTCTCCCAAAGAGTTAAAGCAAAAGAAAAGTTCAAATCTGTCAACTGGGCAAAAGTTTTAGAGTGAAGACGTTTGGCTGCTCATCCAAGCCGCTTCTTCAGTTCTGGTCAGATTACTGCTGGACACTGCCTTCAGATAGATATAAGGCAGCGTAAGGCAAAGTTTTGTCCCGCTTACAGAAATGAATTTTTCCTTTGCTATGGATCATACCTGGACGACTGAGGGACTACACAGACCTCCCATAGAGTTATAACGCCCCCTGCCCACCACTGATTATGACATCGACAAATTGTGGAACATGAACACAACCAATTGAATGGGGGGCACGAGTCAGATTTTCCATTTAATAACAATGTATTTTAATAAATGTTGAACCTGACCATTTATATTCGTGACTAGATCCAAGAACTCACCACATTACAGCAAAAATCTGCATTGTAAAGGTTCTACATTACACAAAATGGACTCATGTGAGCTTTAAGCCATGTTATAATGTTGTTCATCATCAAATACCTGGAGTTGTGTTTTGTTTCATTCACACATGTTTGAGTAACACTTTATTATTAGTCTGTCTACATCTCCAAAGCTCAAAATACTCTGTTCCACCTTGTGATGTCATGTAGTGGTAGTTTTCCAGTTAACAGCTCCTTTTACGTTTAGTTCACAGAGATTGGCAATTTCAGGGCTGAAGTCATCTAAATGATTTCAGTGAAGGTTTATGGAGTTTAAAAACACAGTGGAGCACTTCCTGTATTAGCACATGACATCACAAGGTGGAACAGAGTGTTTTCCGTTTGAAAGAAGAACTCAGATTAAATATGCAGGGTTTGTGTGTTAAACATGTGTGAATGAAACAAAACTCAACTCCAGGTTTGTGATAAGGAAACAACATTATTACATAGATCAGTTAATAGCATAATATGGGGCATTTAACAAGACTAATTTAGCTGCCCCAATCTGTACTAAATATGATTGGCCTAAAATGTTGTGATGCCATCTGAAAAGCAGCAATATTTTCAGAAAGTGGTGTCATTTTTTCAGTCCCAGAGACGTGATTATTGGCAGACGTTTGTGAAGAAAATCCCTATAGCTATTTCTTTCACAGTGAATCTCCCATAAGATTTATAAAAGCCCATGCCCTAATCTGAAATTACAATTTATGAACAAAAACATACCAAATTTTCACATATAGGTGACTTTCTTTTTCTGTGTCAGCGCCCAGACTATGGAACAGCGCCCTCTGCCTGTCAGATCCTCTCAGTCTTTAACGCAGTTTAAGACTAGGCTGAAACCCACCTTTCCTGGCATTTAATACTAGCTAGACAGAATATTTGGTGTTTTATTATACTTTTGCTAAGCTTCATGTGATCTGTATATATTTTTATTTTTTTTATTTTTTTTGTGAAGCACTTTGATCAGCTGTAGTTTAAATGTGCTATATAAATACACTTGAATTGAATTGAACTGATCCACACCTTTGCCACTAACATCTAAAATCACTTTACATGCTGGGCTAACGCTAACTAGAGTGTATATACCACTGATTATGCCCCGATGAAGATGATGGCGGCGCATCTTCATCAGGTTTCAGACGATAGCTGGCTCTCTGCTGAATGCACACGGCAGCGCTGCATCCTAACCACGCTAATCCCTCCACTAAAGCAGATTAGAAAACTGGCAGCAATATGTCTCGTTCCGGTTACGCTCCCGAAGTGACTGTACGGATGTCGGGAGCGCCGCGATTTGTGTAGAGTTATCTTCTCGGAGAGGCGTCGCCAAGGTCAAGTGCTGTCAAAGCATTCTGGGAAACGGAGGTCGCGCAATGATGATGCGGATCCATCAAAGTCAGTTTAAACACATCTGTCCCCGCGGCAACACAGAGCCACATGACTTCAAAAGGCTCATTTGCAAGAAAGCGTTTACGGTCAATTTGTGCGTGAATTATGGCTTAGTTTGGGGTTTCCTGAGCACTTTTGGCGCTGGGATGAAAGCCAGTGTTCTATATAGCTCTGTATTACTGCCAAAATGTTGGATTATTTGCTAGCTGTTTTCGCCTCAGCTCCAAATGTCTTCACTATGTCTCATTATCGCTCTGCTTTTCTTCGGGTTTCTTGCTCTTTCGGTTTCCACTGCAAATAAGCTCTTTTATGTTTACAGTTGAGGTCAGTGTTTATATATTCATTCTTAAAGGGCCCATATTATGCTATTTTCTGATCTTTGTTATAATGTTGTTTCCTCATCACAAACATACCTGGAGTTGTGTTTTGTTTCATTCACACATTCTCTGAAACAGAAAACACTCTGTTCCACCTTGTGATGTCATGTGGTAATACAGAAAGTGCTCCACTATGTTTTTAAACTCCATATACCTTTACTAAAATTATTTGGATAGTTTTAGCCCTGGAATTCCTAATCTCTACTGAACTAAAATTAAAAGGAGCTCTTAACTTGAAAACTACCGCTTCATGACATCACAAGGTGAAATAGAGGATTTTTTTTAAGCTTTGGAGATGTAGAATAATTATTAACCATGTATTCTTAAACACTTTGCCAACTATTATTTTATCTCCCATCACTGTAACTTATTTCATTTTAATAAAAGCCGCACTATGTAACTTTTCTGGTGGAGGGTCTGCTTCCTGTTCATTTCCACGGAGGTGTTATAAAGTTGTTTTGTTATTGCCGGAATGTTCCAGAATATTATGGGATTAAATGTTATTAACTGTCTTCATGGAGACAAGCAGGTAGTGCCACCACGCCAGTTACAGGTTAGATCTGTGGAAAGGCAACCCTGCTCTAAGTAAAAATCAAGGTATTTTTGTGCACACCTGTAGTGAAATACATGTGTGAGCAAGAAAGATAGATAGGTTTAATGCCATACTGTGAAACATTCCACGCAAAGCAGTAACAACTCCATGGAGACAAGCAGAAAGCGGACCCCCCATCAGAAAAGTTACATAGTGCACCTTTGAAGATTACAGAGATTTCTGGCCAACTATATCTTACATTATATCTAGCAGGTTTTCATTCTGTATTGGATTGTGGAGATATAATAAACATGCAGACTTTAGCCTCTACTTTGAAACCTTTAGATTCACTTATTCACTCAGCCCTTCGTTTCATAACAGACGATGAATTTAAAACCCATTACTGTTCACTCTATGAAAAAGTAGGTTGGCCATCGCTGTCTGTCAGAAGTGAACAACACTATATAACATGTATTATACTTCATGCACTGCCTGAATATCTCACTTGTTTGTTGAACTTTGATACAGGAAATTTAATACAAGATCTCATGATTGTAAAGTCTAAGGACTGGGTGCACCAAAACTGAGATGAGAAAAAAAGGTTTTTGGTTGTTTTGCTTCACAAAAATGGAATATATTTCAAGGACAAGCAAAACTGGATATTTTGGTGCTACAAATGCACTTTAATAATCTGGTGACAAACTTTTATACTCACACCTGCTCCTGTTTTTATGTTTTAAATGGACTTGTGTACTTATTTGTTTTGTTTGTTTTTTGTTTGCATTCTTCTGTATTTTGAACAGGGCGCCCATGAAAAATAGAGTCTAACTGCTCTCATTGGGTAAAAAAAAATACATACATTTGCTACGTTCTACTCAAATAACACTTAAGTAAGACTTAAAACAACTAAAGAAAACCCACTCCATTCAGTTACACCAACCTGAGTGCCACGTTTGTCTTGTTGATTCATTTCTGACAATGCCTCGAGCGTGGGCCCTTGACGCGATAATATGGAGCTCATGTCTTGGAGCCAGTGTTCCGTGCCAGTCGCGTTAAACCCATTTATCCCTCTTACCCTGCGCAGGGCATCTCTTTGGGGTACACGCAGTCACTCACACCAGCGGCCATGACAGGCACAGTACCAGCCCACATGTTTTCCACAGCGATATGAGAGGGGCTTGGTGTCTAAATGCTCCCCCTGCTCCATCCGTCTCCATTGGCCTTTCGATATGCATACTTGAGTCTGTTCTCTGGCTCTGGAGCTGTGTGGATGGGCCCATAGGCAGTAGCAGAGAGCTCTTTTCCTCCCTCACGCTCTCTTTCTCTTCATTGGAGTGGTGGGACGGGGCCAGGAGAGGAGACGCGTCAGGACTGCTCATTTAAAACTAATGGATCATGTGAATGTAATAAGCCAGAGTGGAGTTTCACTGAGCAGAGGTTAATGTAGTTTAGAAGCTCCAGTGCTAAACTAACTGTTAAGGGTAAAGAATATCTACAGCCTGTCTCCAGACCATAGACTGTGTATAGAAATGGACATAGCTAACCTGCTAGCGGCCGCATTACAAAGGAAGTGAGCAGGGGTGCAATTCAGCTCCTTTTCACTTTCTATTGAAAAACTGTCTTAAACGGTCTTAAATTGTTCGTATCAACACGCTCTACATGATCCTGAGGTTTTAATTTAGCTATTTTGTCTGTAAATCAAGATATGAACATTAATAAAGGACAAATCAGGCGCCTTCTTTCCCCGAGGTCGCTCACTCTAGCCTTAACAACAGGTTTGATTGACAGCGCTCTCTGCCAAACCAGCGGTGCAAACAGGAAGGGGCGTTACCTCACTCCAAACACTATGGGTGATGTCACACTCACTTAGTCCACTTCTTAAGACAGTCTATGGTCCAGACTCATTCCTCTACCCGAAGTCACTGGTGATGATACAGTTTAAGTACTGTCAAGAGCTGAAATTCATATGGACTTAAAGTGGAACTAAACACTAAATCCACTTTTTTACTTCAAAGCTGTGCACATGGAGTTTTAATAGCATCATTTACTGTTCCTATAGTCATTTTATCTGGGTAGTTTTGGTGCAAACTAAGTAAAGTTGCAGCTTTCTGGTCAAACACACCTAAATCTAAATGTGTCCTGTCTTTGGTGGCCTCTGCCATTTCAAGTACTACGTGACATCACACATGACCTGATCACAGCCAGGTGTTTCTGATTACAAACACCTGGCTGCAGGGGCGGAGTTTGGAATGTGGACACCTGTAGACGAATCACACTGTTCCTTATACCTCCAGACTCCGCCCCTCCTCCCCCCTCACGCTCTTCTTTAGGCCAGTTCAGCATCTCTATTTGAAATGTGGTTGTGGGCGGAGTTTAGGTGTTTAGGCCCACTTTAATGTAGTAGTTTCAGCTTTATCCACAAGATGGTGGTACCTAAGAACAAGGAGCCACACTCAGGCTACAGAGGTTGAACTAGGCCGTTTCTATGGTTTTGTTGCCAATGCGTTTTTTGTTTCACTACAAATGTAAGGAATTGTTTATGTTTGCCAACCAATATGTGCCAGTCCTATTTTAAAGCAGACATATTGTGCTTGTGTCTGCCATATAGTTATAAACTACGACACCCGTGGATGGTTAAGTTATAATTTGCTCATTTTAAATCGCAATATTCATCTAAAACAACTTAACAAAATCAATAAATCAGCTGACTTCCGCGTTAGAAAACTGCGGTGCTCAATGGGAGCAAAAAAAAAATCACAAAGAATAGGCAACTCCTATGCACATCACACTAGTGAGTAGCGGATTTTTTTTTGTTTATACCATAATGACTACGTGACACTACAGAATCCTACGTGTATCATCGATTAACAAAATAAAATTGATGAACGAAGAAAGTACAGAACAGTAGGCGTGTGCCGGTGACGGTGAACATGGGAGTTGATCAGTAATATGGCGTCTTGAAGATTGCTGGAACATGCACGAATCACTCCAAATACAACTTCGAGAGGCAAATGAGAAGGGAAACAAATATACTAAATATACTTTTGCATAATAGTTCTGTCTTAAGTATTATTTAATGTACTGACTATATACTGAAACGTGTCCTGTGTTTGCAGAACCATGGCCACAACAGTGTAAAATATCAAACTGCATTCACTGTCTCCTGTTGGTCTGTGGCTCCAGTTAGAACACTCACGCTCTTTCTCTTCTTTGGAGTGGTGGGACGGGGCCGTGAGAGGAGACACATCGAGACTGCTCATTTAAAACTAATGTATGATGTGAATGTAATAAGGCAGAGTAGAGTTTCACTGAGCAGAGGTTAACCCAGTTTATCAGCTGCCAGGCGTCTTAAGTGGAGGGTGGGCTGCAGACATGTGCATGGTTAGGGAAGATTCGATGTCGCGGTTTGCAGCTTTAAGAGGCATTACTTGAACTGCTCTTTAGGTTTCTAATTGCATTGATTCCTAGACAAGTAACAGTATCAGTAGGCTGAACTTAGAGAGGTAGAATGTTTGAGCAAAGCCAGCTCCCCAATGAAAAAGCTGTACTGACAAGAAATGGACGTCCGATCATGTCCACTACCTGTCAAAAGTTTGGATACACTCTCCCATTCAATGTTTTTTTCTTTATTTTTCCTACTTTCTACATTTTAGATACATATAAAGTGGATTTTTTTTTTTTTATTGTAGAGCTGTTTGACTTTTTTCTTTACTTTGGAACATTCTATGCAAAGCAACAACATCTCCATAGAGACTAGCAAGTGGTGAACACAGAGAAGTTACATAGTGCTCCTTTAGTTAGTATTTACAGCTTACAGAAGTCATTCGAATCTATCATTTTATATTTTGGACAAATTACTCACACATTACAAAAGACTCTAAATACAACTTTGAGTGGGTAAATGAGAAAAGAAAACAGTTATAAAAAAGTCGATTTTTGTTTTGCTCAAAGATGAAAAGTAGATGTGTGGGATCTGATCCTTCAAACTTTGGAATAGTTTAGAGAGTTGACTGTGAACGCCTTAACAATATTTTCCATGCTGTACAAGTCCCCCTTAAACTATCGTTGTCACCAAGGCTAAGCGCTATGGCAACATGGTACTTATGGAGAGCTGGCGATAAGAAGTGGAGGTAATTTTCCTGTGGGAGCTGTGTGTCTCCGTGTCCTCTCCTGTGTTTCTTAATGGGAATATATGTGAAGGTCTCGGTAAGAAGGAGGAAAAGAAGCAATCTCTCTCACTAGTAACGTCTCTGGAGCTGCGTAGACTCCTGATTTACACATGCTTGAGTGCCTGAGCCTGTTGTTCATCACAAACGCCCGCTGTGGTCCGGGACGTGGTCGCAATTCCTAAAAATAAATCCAAGCTTAAGTGCTGTTGTGGAGGGCTGCATGTGCTGGACAAGACTTAAAGGAGTAAATACAGCCCATATGTAACACCGCTTTTGTATAGCGGAGGTAATAACATGGAGCTGTGTGCTAGCTGTGCTGCTGTGGAAGCGCGAAGAATTGTGCTAACACGTAATTAGAGTTGTCTCGAAACTAAAATTTCACGGAATACTCGATACCCAATACAGGTTCCGATACCACAATAATTAAAAACACTCTTTAGACAATAGAATGTGATTTTCAACCTTAAATTATACCACTTTCTTTTCTCTTCCCATGTGGCTTTATATC
>KN486664.1:20133-52966 GCA_000787095.1 Periophthalmodon schlosseri
GGAGGCGGGGGAGCCTGCCACTACCGCTGCTCAGGCCCCATCTGGGAAGCTACAATGAGGAAGTGACTGGCTTGCTTCAGGAGCTGTTATTTCTGCTATTTATGTCTTAAGTCGAATACAGACAATGTAATAAAACACTGCAACAATTTCATTTTAAGACTATGGTTGCTATGGTAGGGTATACAGTATAAAAATTATACAGATGTGGGTAACAACTTGTCCTATTATGATATATATATATATATCATTATATATATACACACACACACACACATACGGCACTCTCTCTATAGTAGAGCCTTTTTGGAAAAATTTTTTAACTTGAAGCTAGCCTGTTATATTGCAATAAAACTGCTAATCCAGTAACTGTTTATTAAAGGTGCACTGTGTAACTTTTCTGATGGAGGGCCGCCACCTTGCTTATCAATGGAAATATTATTGCTTCGCCTGGGATGTTCCACAGTATGGCATTAAACTTATCTATTGACATCCCACCAGAAAAGTTACATATTGCATTTTTAAACAAAACAAATAAAGAAAATAATAGAGAGCACCACTACATCTGAGCAGCCATATTTCTAGCGATAAAATGTGAGAACAATTCAATTAAATGCACAGAATATAAATCTGACTATATGAGGGTATGGAGTAAACTTGTCAAATGGCTCTGTGATATCAGGGACAGTCCCAAGTTGGTGTCCCACTCCAGCCTTCAGGCCTCTGTCCCTGAAAGCTGTGCCTGAGGTTAGAGAGGAGATTACAACAACCAGAGACAACTTTATCATTGTGTCAATTTCCTGTTCAGCTTTTGGTATTTCTTTAGGGGAAGCCAAAGTCTATGCAACACTGTTTGACAATTAAGGTAAAACTTAAACTTAACAATTTGTGTTTTCAATTCTATTTTGCCATGTTATAGCTAAATAGTGCATTATTTCACATATTCTTGGCTAACTAATAGCAAAAGGCATAACATCATGGCAAATAATTACAATGCTAGGATTGCATAAGGTAAGTGAAAAATAACTTTGGACCACTGCAAACAACTAGTTCTGTTTTTCATGTTTAAGAAAAAAAAAATCAGGAACAGCACATTTAAAGTAGTGTTCATTAGCATTATTAGCAATATTATTATTATTTGTGGGTTTTACATGTACACATACACTATAATTGTCATAGGCAGTATTAATTAAAGTGTTTCATAAATACTTACTGAATAACAAGCATACTAGCATACAAATTGCTGCTTAGTTAGCAACTAATATGTGATCCTTCAAAATCAAGTGCATTTGTGTATATTGCTAAATTTGGATGGACCATAGAACATTTTGATTTAAACCAAGCCAACTGGGAAAAAAGAACAGAGGAAGTTACTCTGAACATTGAACATGTAGCACTTTTTGCTATTTCTGTTTCGAGGGAGCTGATCTGAAGCCAAACCGAAGAAGACACATTGCAGTTCCCAGAGGTTGTACTTAAAGCCAGTATGACATCAGTGTTTAAAATGGAAAATCTAATATGGTGATGAAAAGAGAAAAGAGAGAGAAATACTGTTCATGCCATACCCTGGTCTTTTTGTACATTTTGCTTTTGAGGTAGCTGAAGGTCCGACCAACTTTTGTCAAATTCTTTTCTTCCGTGTCGGTGCGGAGAGGGCCAGGCTCCTCCTCTGATATACTGCAAAACATACAATTACAATTATTTCTATTAGACACTATTTACTGTACAATGAGATATTCTTTTCAGGAAAAGAAGTAGTGATGTTGGGCTGACCTGTATGCTAGAGATCCTGAGGTGCATGAAAACGGCCGCATGCCTGAAGAAAAATATGAACAGATGATATAAAATCAAAAAATTCAATATGGTTGCAGACAAAATAGCACTGGATTACTGGGCAAATGTGGGCAATGATATCTCCTGATACAGAAGTATGGTAAAATTACTAGTTTCTTGAGCATAGCATTTAATTATTTCTGGGAAACCATTTTGGAAGAGAGAGATAAAATAGATGCCAAAGTCAGGATTCAGTAGCTTATATCTGTTAAACAGATTCTCAGAGTAATATTGTGTTAAAATGTTAGCTAACAATTGTGAAGTACAGGAAAAGTAAATGTAAAAAACAAGTATTCTTGATGTGAAAACAATATGTGATTCTGTGTGTTTGTTATGCAAATAGAGGTTAATATCCAGCCTTTGATATGTTATTTATTTGTTCAAAAATATAATATAAAATAACATTCACGTGTAATTCCAGCTAAACTGAAAAAAACACAATATGGTTAAGAGCTCATTGTTGTTAGCAGCACCAGAGTCAAGGACACATTGAAAACTATTAGAAATATCTCACAGATAAGAAGAGAAAGGGGAAAAAGTGTAAGGCCTATGAATACATCTATCTTTTGAAATGATAGTATCGTTTCCATTCTCCTGCAGTGTACTACTTTTCTCACTGTGATTTTATGTAAACCCAAGATAAAACCAAAAGGTGTACAGTCACTGGGTGAGCAGGTTCAAGGGCTAGACAATATAGAATATATGTACTTGTTTCACAGAGTAGTGTGGCGTATTATGCATTCTTTTGGCTTTAATTCCCTTTTAAACACACTTTTGCTCCCCTTTGGATTAGTATTTCACATTTTCTAGCTTATAATGATACATTTGGGAAACACTTTATAAACTACACCTCCATTTCCAATTAGGCATTTAGGCATTGGAGCTCCCTCTGCTGTCAGCAATGAGAATGAACAATGCAAAAATAAACAAATGAAACCATTAGGCAGCATGACTGTTACGCTAATAGAGCTATGTGTTTGGTGTGAACACAGTTTGACCGCAGTACCGGTGATGGTTTATGGACATTTTTTGAGTGATTAGAGAAGACGACTTCGGATTAATGGATTAATGAAACAAGTGTGAATGAAGCAAAATACACCTCGGGGCATGTTTTTTGATGAAGGGACAACAATATAACATTAAACATAATGTTTTAAAAATTGCATAATATGTGTTTTTTTAAAAACACATTGTGGTTGGCTTGGTATGTTCAGGGGTATTTGCACAATTCTAAATGTTCAGTGTTTTGGATTTTTGCATTTTATTGATAGATACACTTATTACAAGGGAAATTCTGGATGTGAGACATGCAATACTATGAGACCAGGTCAAGGACTGGGGTGCTCTAGTCTAGTGGCACGCATGAATATCCAAAAACTGGGAAAGGTGGTGTCTAAGAGCTTGTTGCAATTCCTACATGGAGTTAGTACTTACTGGTTCCATCTTCATCGTCACTAGATGAAGATTCCATATAAAAAAGCCGAGACTTAGATTTTGTGAGGATGGGGGAAAGGTTGAAAGAGAAAGAGATCCGCCGCTTACGTCTCGGGTGCCCCACTGCTGGCAGCAACAGTGAGGAGACAACAACACAAATCTTTCAGTGCAATGCTAAGTTTACCATTTTCAAAGAGGTGAAGGAAAGACGGCGAATTTGAAGGAAAAACAAAATCATAATGTTGTGTTATTATTGCTACTCCTGTACTGTGTGGTTATTTGGCATTAGAACCTTCACTTTTCTTGTCTAACAAATAAGTGATGTAGATTAGACCATTTGAGTTTGTTTGAATCTACACCTACCATCAATGTCTCGGTGGCTGATGGCAAGCATTGATACAGACTTGGTGAGTGGCAGGGTCATGGGAGGACAGCTGTTACGCATGGGCCGATACCGCTGTGACTTCTGCAAGACAAGAGACAAGGTGAACTCGAGAGACATGCATTCAGTTTGAAAACACTCAAGGCACTCGATTACAGAATGTGACAGACAGAAAGAGCACTTATATCAGGTCATACATTGCTTATACCAAAAGCCAAATGTTTTTGTTTGCACTTTGTTCCCAGATCATATAATACACCCTGTTGACAAGGCTGAAGTGTTTATAAAATAAAGATTGCTAGTATGTGATTTAGAGCTAGGGCTGGGCAATATGGGAAAAAAAAGAATCACCCCCTGTTGATCGATCTCGAAATTTGATTCAATCTTCTTCCATCTTAATGAAAACATAGGCAGGTGGACTTCAGGTATATATCGTGTTGATAGGACCAATAATTCTGGAGAAATCCACATTTAAAGTTTGGAATGTGTTAGTACAATATATTAAGCCTAAAAATATCTGCATGTTACCGCTATCGGCAGAAACACATGCATGAGTGCGCAACTGCTATCGACAGAAAGATGTGCTCTAAATTAGGTCTTAAGTTTCACTCATACATGATAAGAAAATAGTCATTTACTTTCTGTAACTTGGATTATAATGATAAGAAGCACAAGAGAAGTGGAAGAGGGGAGAAAAGGTGAGGAGCTGTGGCTGGATCAGAGAGAGGGAGGGGGAGGGAGACAGGGCAAAGGAGGGGGCAGATGGCACTTCACACACCAAAGCAGGAAGAAGGAGACACTGGACCTGTAGTCAAACTGTGCATATTTAAGTCAAAGCTTGTTAAACGTGAGGACACATAAAGAGATGCGCTGCAGTCCTGACTCAGAGCTTCACCTAAACAAGAGAGTGATGACTCCTCTTCAGTACCTCATGCTCTTGGCTGTAGACCTGCCTTATCATTGAGATCGACCAAAGTATAGATCTCGATCTATCGATCTTTCAATTTTTGGCACAGCCCTATTTAGCGCAAATAAATTACCTGTTTGTCCAGTCTGCGGAGCTGCACCCTCTCCTCTGGCTCCTCGGTCAGTGACATCAGCGAGCCCCGTTCATCGCTGTCATTATTAGGGGTACCTGAAGGTTCCAGGATCTGTGGGCCCTGTCTGGAAGAACCTCTCAGTTGCTCCTGCACTCCACTCAGCCCCTCCAGGCTGTAGCTGTATGACAAACAGAAGGCACAGTGACCTAGTGGTTAGGAAATGGCACAAGGACGCTGCAAGCTCACACTATTGTCACCTCTTTCAGGGTAGTAGCAGATCCACACTTCACCACATACCTGTTGGTATACACACACACACACACACACACACACACACACACACACATGCAGCTGGGCCTGCGCACTGTTTAGCCAGCTGAGTTATCACTGGGCTCTGCTGCAGATTTACAGCTGGAGCAGCAGCAAATGACTTCCAACATCAGCATCAGCATAGAGCTCTACACTTGTGATTTACAAACCCAATTACATCGATCTATGACTGGGAATAAGAGGCCTTAAAAAATCCAATACAATGATTATGGAGAGGAAAACTACAGCTACATTTCAGAATGAGCTATGCTACGTGACTGCAGCCCCTCCGCTCCCGGACAGCATGGGTGATAGTTAAAGCTGCAGCTGTATATCTCTCCTATCTCTAGCCCTTGGCTTTGTATGGCACTCTATTATCCAGCAAATCATCAGTCCAATACATTCCAGCATCAGTAACCCAGGCCCCACTAAGAGAACGGTGAGGTGGTGATTATCACTGACCCATCCTCAGGGCTAAGAATGTGATGGCTATATCTGTCAGGTGGAGCCTTACCTGTTATTACATTTTATTCTAGCCTGAGGGTCCACAGCAAAGAAACATGAATAACAGCAACAGCTGCCACAGCTCTTTGCTGCTGACTGACTGCATTGCAAGAGATTTGCACACACATAATCATGCAAATCAAGCAACATGTAAATATTTCCTATTGAAAGTAGGCCATGTGCTTGGAGCAAGGCAAAACACAATCACACAAACACACTGTACCTGAGGGGACAAACTAATTTCACAGTGCCACTGCAGGGGCCATCAGGAGGGCAGCCTCTCATACTAACACAGGGAGGAGGGGTGTGACATTTGAAGGTGGAAAAGAGCCCAGGGTGAGGCAGAGGCAGAGAGAACAAACATCACTGTCATGTCAGAGTGGTGTGACTCTGCTTATCAATGCCTGGTTTGGGTTACTAAAATATTTATTTCTAGGGTTTACTGATAATCCACTTAAACAGATAACTTAGAAAGGAAAGCTTTACTTTTATGACAAGGAACAGTTGACTGTTAGATCCCAGCTCCTAACTTTATACTTAAATTATGTTTTTGGGCAAAACATTTCACCCCTATTTGTACACTATAAAATGATCTAAAAGTAAAGTAAATAAAAGTTAAATTATACATTAGTTACACAAGTTATCTGCAAAAGTAGATCACAAAAAACACAACTCACACAGAGTTCAGTTAATCTCACAACACAAAGAGATGGACACAGTTTATGGCTACCTTCTTCTGTAAAATGTGGTCTTCCTCTGACCAGACCTACGCAAGGCACTGTAGATGATGAATGAGAAAGAGACAGGAAGTGGGTCACTCAGAGTAAGGAAATGAATCGTTATTTAATATTAATGATTTGACTTTAATCTTTCCAGTGGGTGGAATATGCACTCTAATAGACATTAGAATCTGTGCCTTTGGGGTGAATGACACACGAATTGTGATAAAAGGTCTATCGTTCACCTATTTGACAGTGCATGAAAAAGTGATACTGTATATTGTATACTGTACTGAATTATAGAGCTGGTAATTATTAGCTTCTTTTACATTCTCAAGTCGGAGTGCTATATGTTCTGCGGTAGCAAACTAGTAGCAAATAAGAAAAAAACTCTCACTGTTTTGATTAAAATGGCCAAATAAAGAACTGGTAAGTACTGCGTGTGTGAACAGATGACTTGTGTACTGAACACATGTATGTATGTACTCATTTGTGGCTACACACTTCCCTCTGAGACCAGACAAATGGTGACAGCTGTTCACTACTAGAGAATAAATATGAACACACACACACAAGGAGTGACATCAACATGCTCCAATACAGTACACATTAAGGCAGCTGACATCTGCCAAATAACCCCAGACATGCTCTTGATAATGCTACTGTTTCTGCACATTAGACAGATCAACAGGTATTTGTGCACTCACCTGCGGTTCATCTCCACGTCTCCAGTGTAGTTCTTGCCGGGGCCCCAGCTGTGGCGGCGTAGAGGTGAGATGGAGCGGTGGCTGTTCCGTAACAGACAGGAGCGCCGCGGCACCTCTGCCACTCGGTCTTTGGCCTCTTCCTCAGCCTCTCCTGCAGTGCTGTCAGGGGTGTTGGGCCCAGCTTTTAGCCTCTCCTCTGGGCTCCAGTGGCAGTGGCCCAGGCCCTGGCTCCCCTCAGGGCTAGAGCTGGACGGCCCAATGCTGGCAGTGTCGTCTGTGGAGGAGCACGAGACTGACACCTCACTGGCACTGTCCCCTCCGGTCACTGCTTCATCGCTCTGTGGGCATTCAAGGATCAGTTATAAATATGCCATTGTGTAAATGAGACCTCTCCATATAGCACTAAGTTAATAAGTGTAAAGGCAAAGTGGGAGCAATTTGCTATCAGAGGTAATATGTCATTAGGCGTTATTTTATTGCCTGGTCATGTGGGAAAATGCTCCTGCATGTGCTTTGAAAGTAGTCCATTTAAAGCCAATTTGTAGGTGAGACATTTAACTGGCTCTATTGTGCTAGCAGCTGCAGTAAGCGCTGCAGATAGAGCTGCTTCTGTTTGAGGATGTGAATGAAAGATCGGCTTCATACTGCAGTCAGCACTTCCTGTGGGATACCCAGAGCTGGGTTCATGTGTGTGAACAGAGAACATGAGCTCAGGGCTACACAGCATGGACTGTGATGAGATCTTGAACTGGAGAAATGTATAATATATAGTTGCATTTGAGGCAGTATTAGTGATATTAGTCATTGTTAGTATTAGTGATATATGATCATTCCTTCTATCATTCTCACAGTGACTGCCATGTACATGCACTCTATATTATATATGTATAAATCATTGCCCATAATCTGCCCACCCCTTCCCCTTATTATTACAGCATACATATTTCATGTTCCCCCAGTTCAATGACTGAATGCAGACAGTGAAGAGTACATGCACTGGACATGATCTACAAGGGCCCTTGCTTACAGGAGCAGGGGGAAACATACACTTGCCCAGCAGCAGTCTGCAGCCGGTGGCTTAAAATTACGCTTTGTAAAAGCTATTTGAGCCTCTGGGTGCAGATAAATAAAACACCGGGTTTGACTGACAAAATTGTGATTGCATATACAGTACATAATCCCAAAGGACGGGCTGCAAAACTAGTTTCTCGCTTCAGAATGTAGATTTATGGATGGCAGCCTGAAAAGTATTGGAATAAGTTGGAAAATTAGTCTTTGGGCTGTGTCTTGTATTGACTGAACTGCTGTATTATTTATTCTTAGAAACATTCACCTTCTTCCACCTTTTTCCCATTAGCACGAAAAAAAGGATTATTATTATAAGTGTGCAGTTGCTTACAGGGCTGACACAAAAGTATACAGATTGACAAACACTCTTTACTCTCACTTGGGGCCAAACACATGCATGTCTTTGGATGTACACATGTATGTACAGTAATCTGACCTTTCTGAGGACGCCGTCATATTCGGACTCTGCAGTGATGAAGCTTTCCAAATCGCTGCCAGAGTCTCTGTGATATGCGGATGGGCAGCTCTTTGCACTGTGGGACCTGGTCGGTACCACAAAAGTCTGGGAAGATTCTGAAAGACAGAACAACACATTGCAGATTTATTTATTTTTTTATACAAAATACCCAACCATCGTATATAGGTTTTAGTTTCACTGCTTAAACACAGGGCTTCCTGTTAGACTAAGCAGTTGTGAGAACAGACATGTGAGAAGGTGTGAAAGCTTAGCAGATCAATAGAGGACTGTCCTGGCCAAAGCTGTTTGTGCTGGGTGGCAAGGGTAAACAATGGCTTCTTGTGTGTTTTTGCATGTACCGTTAGGCACTATGGGGCCAATTAGAGGTGACATTTCTTTCAGCATTGGATTTCCAAACTTAACATTCAGATGCTCAATTACCCACAAATGACTCCCAGCATTTCTAATTCATACCCAGTATATTGTTTATCTGCAGTCACATATTATTGCATATGTGTGTAGGATAGAAAAGTGAATGGTGCAATTAAAAAAAAGTACAAAATAAAGCAAAAATGCAACAGGGTATTGCAGTCTTTTCTTTGCTGTTGTGGCAAAGTCATGTACAAAATAATTGCAAAAAAAAAAAATATCCTAAACAAGAGATGCATCCATATTCCTGATATAAGAATTAGTATACCAAATATATTACCTAACTGTTAAGGGTTTTTTTCAGGGATTATCATGCTTTAAGTTGTCTTTGTGTTAATCGTAATATATATCACACTTCAAAAATTACTTTGTGACAGGCCTATATATCCACTGCATTCTAGTTATATCTAATATGGCATTTTACATTCCATTGCACTGATAACATTCCAGGACCAGCCTAAACAGCAGGTTTGGACTCTAATGAAGTGCAGGGGTCTTACTTAAACCCTGTGCCAACAACAACTATGACATCATTTACCAAGTTTGTCGTTATGCATCTTTTCTGGTGTCTATTTTAGCCAAAAAGAGGAAGTCCATGTTTTTCCCCCAAGACCGTTCTCAGCAATTATGTCAACAAGAGGAAATGCTTTGTGGGCGTGCATGCTGTCTGTGTCTAGCCATCCAAAATTATGCTATAGGAAAAAATGGAGGTTAAAAGTGGTTCTATAAACTTATCAAACTTAAAGGTGAACTGTGTAACTTTATTGGTGGAGTTTATGACACTAAACGTATCTATCTTGCAATTGTGACTTCATTTCTAAAAAAAAAAATACCTTACAAAATATCCATTCTTACTGTGGTCTGACCTGTAACTTGGCCTTTTGGTACATCCTACTCGTCTCCATGGAGATAGCTGTGCCTGATTTTTACTGTCTTAAAAATGTGCAAGTCAATTGGCCAGAGCTTGTTCTAAACACAACACATGAGCAAACAGGCTTGTTGCACTGGGGTGTCTGGCAGGCAGCTATTGACCAGTCACACAAGCCTTACAAGTGCATACTGATGGATGTTTGGAGTGGCAGGGCATGACTTCTAACTCCAAGAGGTCAAATGGAACATGGCTTAGAGGAAGTGACTACGACTGAAACACAGACATACAACAGAAATGTCATGCACACTTCAACACCATCTATATCTCAATATGACAATAAACCATTTTGTATTTTCTCTTAGCACAGGATTCCATATTTTGAATGTAAAGTGAATTTGCAAGTACATTTTAGCTAACCTTACCTAACAGATATATTGAACAAGCAGCTCTTGAGGTCAAAATATGTGCGCTGCATGCTGTCTACATTTAATTACAAGTGTTTTATTATCCAGGAAATGAAGTGTTGACATGCAATTTGTTGTTAGCTTTACTGTGACAGCAAACTCCATTCTGACTTCTTACAGTTGTGAAAAGTGCTTATAAACTCATTGCAGTGAATAATTAGGATGATATGAATGAAAGGTAAGTGAGGGATAACTTTGGTCCACTGCAAAACGTTTAAAAAAATGTAAAAATGCTTGAAATTTTGTTATTTAGTAATAATAATAATAAAAAAGTAGACATTACGGCCAAAATATCTACAAAAACAAAATCCTTAGCATGGAAAACAAAAGACTGACCTTTGACCTCAGGACTAGGGTCATCCTTTATCAGAGTGTCTGGGGAAGCCGAAAGTTGATGCATTTTAGCCCTTATTCCACATACTTACACTCCAAAGCCAGTACAGGCACCTATTGGATGTGAAAGACTGGCTTAAGATTGGTGACAGATCTGAGAGGCCCCACCCCCTCACACCTGTTCCCCAAAACTAGCGAGAGCCTGCGAGCTTTGACAGCTGTCTCCCAGTATCTCCTTTAAACAGAGTCACACATACACATATACTATACCCATGCAGAGAGAGAGAGAGCGGTAACAGCTGTAAAGTCTTGATGAGTCAGTGGGAGGCTGCCTGCCACTGTGGCCTGCATATGAATCAGCTTATATTTAAATTGACTTCACTGTTAACTATAGGTGCCACATTTATATAAGGTTAAGTCAGAAAGACAGCATGGGATATGTATTAATATTCAAGATGGCATTTTAATGTATTTCTTTGCTTGCTCGCAGAGGTTGCCACAGCAAACTATGTACAGATGTATCATGTTTTTGGCTAAAATCCTCTCCTACGTAACCAGCCACATGTTGTAACTGGAGTGGTCACTGTGGGTGTCTGGGAAGTTTTGAACTGGTTACCCTCTGGCTGGAGGACAACCACTTAATATCCAAGAATATCCAAGTCTATAACAAAACAATTACCTAATCACGCAATGGTATATAGTTCCCTGTGTGTGAACTTGTATAGGGATCTACTCGGGACTGAATGAGAACACTACACATGAAAGTTGAGATAAGGTATAGAGATGATTTTCTGACTATTCATTCACAACCGCGGTCTAGGATGGCTGGGGAAGAGCATCTGAAGTAAAATAATTTCTCCCTTAATATGGAAATCAATCCACACTTACAAGCAGCAGATTTAGACAACTATTCCAGAAAGGAAATAGTGTACAAAACCATCAACTAAAGTTACCACATAAAAGTGTTTTCTTTCTGCAGTGTTCACCCTTAACTTTTAATTAGATCAACAAACCCTTAATTGCTAATTGATATGGTCATCTGATCTGTATCCTTATTCTTGAAAATGAGCCGCTTATATTGTTTCACTGAAAGAGGAACTTCTAGTTTAGTGGAAGTTATAACAGGTTAGGTTCTGCAAATAGCAGGTAATATGGCGCCCTGTATCTGTCATGCTTCTTAAAGATAATGCACCTGATTTTCTCCCATGTATTTAAGCAAAATTTGTCTGTTGTGTGCTGTCTGCGTCTAATTATAAAGCGTTTCATTGGCCAATAATAAGAAAGTGTGTGTTAGCATGCTAGTTGTTATTAGCTTTACCATGACAAGAAAACTCTCCCTGGTCTCTTGAGAGTTGTTGCTGAACTAGATCTGTTTTTCACCTTTTTTAAGACAGTTAAAATCAAGTACAGTGCCTTTAATGTAGCCTACTGGGAGAACCATGGCCAGGAACCAGGAAAAATGTGCTGTAAGATGTATAGGACAGACAAAACGCACACTGAAGATATAATCCACACAAATCTGAGGTGTGAACAATGAATGAGCCACAAGATAAATTGCCAGTCGGGCTGTGTGTTCCCCCAATGGCGTTCACATCTTCCTGTACGCTGCCAGTGGAGATAAGTCGCCACTCGAGGCTACCTATAGTGTTCTCTTTAAGTGCAGATCTTATCACCGCTCAGTCTCAACAGCTTGTATATTTTTCCTATAAAAATAAGCACAAGACATATTTGGGTGCTTTACTGCCACTTCTGGCTCCTTGTCTGCATAGTCATTGGCAGACACATTTCATCTGCATAAGGTAAGGTTGACTATCACATTCAGCATTTTGGAAAGGCACAGATTTCTTATGTAGCTCTTTGGGCGACTTCAAATCATGGTGAATGAAGTTAGTTGCATCTTATTGCGAAAACAGAATTTAATTCTGTGAACTGGACAAAAGTTTTTGCATCTTATTTAAAGATGAGGATACATTGCAAAATGGATAATATCACAATGGCTGTGTTGAATATATGGATGTATGCAAAATGTTAATACTAATATTGTCTATATTAAAAATGATTTAAAAAAAAACCTCAAAAAAACTCAAAAAATTTAAAAATTACCTCAAAAAGAGAAAGAAGTGTAATCCCAAAACAATGATATAAACTGATATTTCTGCCTTGGTTAATGTATGGCCTATTCATTTTGTGCTAGACTTGCACCCTAACCATGACATGACACATTTTAGCACATATCTGATTGAGATAAAGCAGATAAATATTAAGATATTAATTTTTTACAACATCGCCCAGCCCTAATTTTTTTCCAAACTGATATGCAATTCACAGCATTCTTGAGGGGTTACTGAGGCGATTCCATAAAAGAAAAGACAAAACGATGACATCACACATCCAAAAATTCTACAAGTGAATGCTTTCCAGTGACTAAATAGATGTAATTTCCACCTCCTTTGAGATGCCTATGTTTTCAAACTATATCATTTTGCCTCGGCACACCCTGAGAGTCTCCTCCTATATAAATAAGGGTTCCTTGCATGAGCAGAGCTAAACAAGGCATGACAAATGTAACATTACAGGCACCAGCGTAAACCAGAGGCATGAATGTCACCGTAAATTAAACTGACACTTTTCAGGAAACACTGACTCTTTTCGGACGACCCACAAATCTCCTGCAGCGCCTACACCTTTTTCATAAAAAGGCACTAATGAAGGAAGTGTCATGGAGTCTCAATCTGACACTGAATTGAAGGAAGGAGCAATGACACCTAGCACTTTGCACATTTTGCACACACACAAATCATCACTTCAAGATAGTATAAACCTTTTTTTTCCTTATATCTGGTTTAACTTTTAACTCTTATTAAGTATACATCATTACACATTTATGCTTCAGTTCAAACAAACTGATATTAAGCCAGGAAGCTCAATACAACCCTGTGCCACTTACCACAAAAAGCTATACCTTAAAATGAAACTGACGACACATTTTCCACAATAATGTATTTCATATGGTCTATAAACAATGTGTATACAGAGAACACACAAAATAGTGACACAAAATAGTTTCACTTCCAAGAGAGTTAACAGCAAAGCACTAAAGTGTGTCTATTCAGAAAGGTTTGTTTACAATAGCTTTAAAAAGGAAGGAACAATATCCACATATAGACTATAAACTACAATCGCTAGTAGCAAAACATCTGTGAAATGACTGTACATGGTTAAACACACAAACTTGAGAAATGTCCTTCTTTAAAAACTGAAAAATTCCCCTCTTCTAGCCTCAGACTCAAAGCAAACTGTTCAGTATCATCTAAAACAATATTCCTCAGTCTGGGTTTTATCACCAACAGCAGCAGCATTGTGTAAGTTACTGTAAATCAATTTGATAAAAAGTGACTGTAAAGTTGAAACCAGGCCACTCTTATGCATTACTAGATTGTTCCCAGAATCACTGTGCAATAATGATGATTCAAAGCCGAACATTAACAGCTGTATTAGTCTTACCTGACTGCAGAGCGTTGCATGGCCCACGAGTCGCCTCTCTGTCTCGGTGGATCTACACGAGAAACAGGAAGACAGTGAATCAGCTTTTGCAAACATGTGATCGTCACCCACAAAGAAATGATGATGCCGCCCGAGCGTGGCTGCTAGGAAGTGCTACTCACATCACAGGATGGGAGGTAACAATAACACCGCTCCTAACAGCAGGCAGTGAGGTCAGTTTATAAGTGTTTTCTACTAGTCCAGGGTAACTAGATTTTCAAAATTCAAAACTGGGACATCAATGGTTTTGTGTAAATCTACTGGGACATGGGACACAGGGCTCAAAACTGGGACTGTACCCGGGTAAATCGGGACGTCTGGTCACCCTATACTAGTCTGTTAAAGATAAGAACTGTAGTCAAATCGACAGCATAGGGCTGCCGTAAGATTTGCGGTTAGCGGTAAAAACACACAACACACAAGTGTACTGCTTCCTCTGTGGCCGGTGAAGCGATACAACGGCATGTGTGTTAAAGGGAGAGGGTGGTTTAAGCTAGCAGAAGCCACAGGCAGCCCCTCTTAGCACGCACAGGCAAAGTAGCTGCAGTTGGGCTTCACTCATGCGGTGTTGAGTGGCAGCGTTGAATGTGCGTATGCCAGCCTCACAGAAAGCTCATAGTGTTTTTATGAGCTCCAGTGGAGTTATCAGGATAAAGATAATGAGATCTGACTCTGAATGTAGTGCTTCGACAAACCATGACTTTCAATATATTTATGTGGTGTTGTACTAGCTACATACGGGTGAGTGCGGGTTAGAGGTAGGACTGATTATTTTAGGTGCAAGCTGTATGAACATTTTGTTTTTGGGTGTGTGTGTCTATAGTGAGCAATAATGAAAAACAGAAAACAATGGGGGGATGCTTCTGCCGCTTGGCACTGATGTGATAAACTCTTTTGTCACATTTGTCCCCCTTACTGTAACTGTTATAATGATTAGAGCCGAAAGGTGGGAGATATATCACAATGGATGTTATAGCCTCAGTATCGCTTTGTATGGAATGTTCCACAGTATGCCATTAAACAAATATATCTTCATAGAGAAATAACATAGTGCATTTTTTAAAATGTATAAGTGTAATCTTTCAAGTAAGGATTTAAAATAATATTAATGCAATTTTGTGGTTAATTTTAACACTTATCACTTATTGTGATACTTGAACCTCAACGAAGTCATACAGACCCTTTTTATTCCTGATGAAATGCCATAATGTCTGAATATTGTCACTGGGATAATAAAAAATATATACTTTTAGAGATTAATAATCCAGAATTGAGTGTCATTAGTTTTGAAAATACTTGTTTCATACACAAAACCTGTATAACTACCATGCACATCTATACTATACACTATGTATTGCTGAAATCATTTGTTATGTGTTATTATGTTTATCTCATGTGGAAAAAATCAAAAGTTGATCAGATGTGAATATTAAACAAACTCCAGAAAACTCCTCCATCCACCACACGTCAGTTAAAAGTGTTTGGTGATCCACAAATGAAGCAATGAAACACAGAAACCACCACCTTCCACCAACACCTCTCAGCGACCATGCTGCATGCCTTTGGACACTTTATACTGTATTTGTAGCTCTCCTGCCTCACAAGCTGCAAAATGAAATCCCCCACACACTAAGTGCACACACTGGCTTTTCCACAGCTGCGTTCGGATATCAAACAGGGCCCACTGAGGAGTACAAACATGCTGACGAGGAGAGATTAGATGGTCACAGAGGACGCCAGCGCACACAAACACACACTCGCTCCTATTCAGGCTTGGTACAGAACTGAGGTGATGCCAGTGATTGTAACAAATTACAAAAAGCAACTGGGGGCAATCTTATAGAAGAGAGCAGTGACAGCAGAACCCCAGATAGACAAAATAGTGCTGACTGAAAAACACCTACACTACACAGAAAAGAGCCTTGGCTAATTTATTATTTAGTGACAGTTGCAATTCAATGTAATTGGAATTGTAGTATTTGGTATTATAAACGTAAATATGATTATGAATTTGAGGTAGAAATATATTTGTTAATAAAGTGAGATACATAAGTAATAATGAGTTCCTTTATATAGAATTCAAATAGAGCATTCATACGGCATTAGATATAACTTGAAGGTTCTCAGATGACACTTACTATTTCTCTGGCCATAGAACAGTTTTATAATCATATGACACCCCATTCTGTAGCACTCTAGTGCAGGTAGTATTTAACTGGCAGTTCAGTTTCAGTCCAGCTCTGTGCATTTTTGTAGTATCGGGGGAATCTACTGTACCCAGTAAAAACACATCTGGTTTAAAAATAAGGATTAGCAATGGTATGGGTAACAAAGCACGACTTGAGACTTTCTTTTATTTCTGCTCAAAAAAGGGGGGGGGCATGCTAGCGGCCTGATGTTTCCCGAATTACAATGATAAATGTCAGTGCAATACTTTAGTCTAGTCTCTGTTCAACAGGTTCAACACTACACAAGAACAGAGTACAACCTATTTACAGTGTAGCTCTAAATATTTATTTAAGAATGACTCTAAAAACACATCTGTATTTAACTTATGCCATTTAACAATCAACAGACTACAGTATTCAAAGCACATATAATTTGAAATATCGTTTTAAGTTTTAAAGGCGCACTATGTAACTTTTCAAGGTGGAGGCTCCACTACCTGCTTGCCTCGATGGAGATGGTAAGGTTTGCTTTGAATATTATACAGTATGGCATCAAATGTATCTACTTCCATGGAGACAAGCAGGTAATGTCATTAGACCGCGTTACACGAATGCATGTTTTTGAGCAATAAGATCACGTGTTACTGCATGCAAGCAGATTCATGCCGTACTAGGGAACATTCCAGCCAAAGCAATAACATCTCAAAGGAGGCAAGCACTTGCTGTACTCTCCAATACAAATTGTACATACTGCATAGTTTTGTAAGGTTAAATCATGCATAACACATGATTTAACCTTACAAAATGTATAATGAAACTTATCACACCCATCAGTTTATAATCAATCAAATATAATCAAATAACCCATATACTGATATAGTTTCATTATACCATGAAGTAATTATTAGGAACTGTTATGTTTTGAGGTTATGAAAAATAGACACAAAAGAAAAATAGCAAAGAATAGCATTTGTAAAACATTTCTCTGCTCACACTTGCCCTGTTTGCTGCAGGGTTCAGTGCCCCCATTAGCAGCAACTATATAATAAAGCCTGTGCCATTGCTGCAGTGTACTTCCTAAATAGTGAGCTTTGGGGGTTAGGTTGGCTATTTTAAGCATTGCAGGGACCTCATTTTACTGTAGTATCCTTTAAATTGACATGCTTGCTCACAGTGTGTGCCCTTGTGATGGTGCATTTGGTGAATTGGGCCAGAGGAGACGCTGGGATGTGAAATAGTGGCTGCAATGAAGTCATTTGGCACCGTGCCTGTTTCCATCTGAATCCAGAGGAAACCGTTAGCCTAGCTCAGCCGGTTCCCACCATCCGCCAGCATCAGATCACTCACCCCATCTCTCTCTCTCTCTTTCTCTCTCTCTTTGTCTCTCTCCCTCTCACATCCGCTCTCGTCTCCCACACTCATCCTCACTACTGCACCCGCGGGAGAGAACAAGGCGCTGACATCAGGGGCAAGTTTAGCAAGTGACAATGTACCAAGGAAAGGTCGCTCGCACGCTGTTTTTTTTCAAGGTGTCATAACAAGCATTATCTCCATGGCAGGGTTCATCTGCTTCTACAATATCCCCAAAACGAACACATACTGACAGGGTATGTATTTGTTTAAAGATACACATTTACATTACACACAATTTTTTTGGTGGAGGACATGATGATTTCCATGCATATTATTGCTTTAAACTTATCTATCTCCATAGAGACAAGCAGGTGGGACCACCAGGCTAAGTCATAGACCAGATCTGTGGAAACTGCACTACCCACAGGGACACATGTAACATCTCCATGGTGACAGATCCTCCACTTAAAAGTAACATGCAAATGTAATGTTTCTACTTTCAATCAAGTATTATTTTAAAATAAAGTTTATGTTTTTTTATGGTTTTATGATTAAATTCAAAACAACATAAAGAAAGATCCAAGGTTTTGAAAGGAAATGGTTAAGAATCCATTGCATACACTGTATATTACTTTTGATGTCAAAATAAACTCTCTAATAGAACCAGACATTTAGGAAGTTATTTCATTACTGTCACTTCTACCTACCTAAAAATCCCCAGAAGCAAAGAGGATGATTTATTTAAGCTTTAAACAGTCCAACACTGGGGCAATAATGGTCTCATATAAAGAAAGTCCAGGGAGCATCAGTTCACTTGGTCCTAACTTTGACTAATGTTAAAGGCACTGTACCAGATTTGTACAGTGCCTTTAGTGTAACAGAACTAAGAGCACCCTAATTATTCACCACAATGAGTTTAAAGCTATCAACAACTAGCATGTACCTTTCCTGATTATCTGACAATACATTATTTCTAATTAGATGTAGACAGCATGCAGCAGACTTTTTTTTTTTTTATCTCAATAGCTGCTTATACAATATACCTGCACTGGGATAAGACACATTTTGTCTAAATACAGGGGGAAAAAATGGGTGCAGGTCCTTTAATTATATGCATTATTTTTATGGTAACTGGAATCATTATGGGTTTTTATTGTCAGTAAAAACACATAAAAAACTAGTGTTAATGATATTGTACAGGCATCAGAGAAACCACATGTGTTATTGTCACAAACATATTGGTGCACTTTGAAACCAGAAACTACACCTCCTCACCAAAATAATCAGCACTGTGTTTGTAGGGCCACTCTAAACAGAAGCATGCGATTATCTCCCAGGGTGCAATGCTGCAAGACCTGTCACTATAACACAAAATGCAAGATTGTTCTAACATTTCTGACACAACTTTGAATTTCAAATGCTTTATGACAGAGGAGGAAAATGAAATATTTAATAAGGTATTTTCAACAACTTTCCTAGAGCATGTTTCTGATTACTTTTCAACCTCAATTTGTCTTTCAAGTCAAACATTATGATTCACAGCAGCCATTACAGTAGTTGGCACTGCAAGAACACAGCTAGAAAACCACGTTGAAGAAGTTACTTTTAAGCCCTACCTTTATCAAAACCACGTCTACAGCTCTCTCCCCCTTGGCACATAGACTGTATCTCCGCTTGTATCGCTCATACATTGTCCCCAGATGAATGAAAAGTGTTAAATCCAGTAGAAAAAGTGGTGATCGGAGAGATGGAGAGAGGCTGTGTGCTACAGGCTTCACATCTGGCCATAGAAGTCGTCTTGAAGCATACTCCTGCCCACTCTCCTCCTCTCCGCTCCGTCCCCTCCGCCCCTGTGCCCTCCCTCTCCTCCCCCTGTCGCCTCACAACTTCTCTGACTCAAGCTTTTCCTCAACCTCGCACTTTTCCCTTGCTCTGAGTGAGCCTGTCAACAGGAGTAGTCATCGGTAACAGTATTGTAGAATATCATGCTAGTTCTGTTATCAGCCGATGGAATACTCTCATCTAATAACATCAAATCACTTTCTTTCAGTGACAAAACTTCCTGTATGCAGATGACAGCAAACACAAGGCAGTAGGGTCAAACACAACTCTAGTTCTAATCTAGACGCTGATGATTACAGATAGCACGGTGATGTGAATACCAATGAAAGGAAAGAACAACCAACTTTAGAAGCGCATTTATCATATTAAAAAATTATGATAAAAAGTAGGAGAAACACTAAAATTTGACAAGTTTCATTTGTAGTTTGCTATAGAAAAACAGTCAATTTAGAAGTGGCAAGATTTCAGTTGTAACATCTATATAACTAAACCAATTTAAATTATGTGAGCACAAAATAGTAGATACCAGACATTATTATTATTATTATTATTATTATTATTATTATTATTATGTATTTACTTATTTTGCCCCTTCTAAATGGACAAAATAATCTATTACAATTAGTACTGCAACTAACCAATGCTCCGCAGCCTTTCGTATCAATGTGCGCTCTCTCAACATATATGCTTTTGGAAACAACAGAATTGTCCAAGCTGCACCTAAACATGTTTTATTATTTCATTATCATTTTGAACTATATTACACAAGGATTTGTTGATAGCTAATTCTAAGACTAACTTATTTAAGTTTTAAGGAAAAAAAATTATGCAGAATTGGATTTTTTATGCATTTTAGTTAAGATCTTGGGTAATCAAATAGTAAATAAAAAATCCACAGCTGTTTTTTTGGTATCCAAGATTTCAACAAAATGAAGCAAGAAATTTAAACCTGGCTCTATCAATTTTTCAGATTCATTCATTAAGATTTTTGTTGGTGAAAATACTATTTTATGTTTTCTTGTTACGCTTGTACAACCAAATCCAAATAGAATGAGACACGTCTGTTAAACCTAAATTCGCAAAACAATAAATGCAGTAAAATAAATGAACTTCTACTCAAAAGAAGGTTTAAAATGTGCTTATCCTTCTGAATCGTGCAATAAAACTTAATTGAATACAGTTTACTAATGATAGTGCATTGACTAATAATTATAATTGGCTTTCTACAGCCATGGCAAATGCTGCATTTATCATCAGGATGGGTTAAAATTGCCAGCCCGTTGTATAAATTACAGGAAATTTCAAGGGATCAAATGGCTGGTCATTAAATTCTCCATCTGGCCTAGTGAGAATGCCTCAGAGAAGCAGCTGAGACTACAGTGCCCTCTGCTGGCAACCCCAGTCTTTTGCATCTGCGTATGTCCTGTGGCAGTCCAACATCTGGCATTCAGAACAAGCCACTGACTCAGACCACAACCCAGGAATAAGCATCACCACTGCACTCTCTGGCTGCTCAGGAATCTGTCAGTCAGCAACATTTCAATGCATGCACCCACCGTGGACCCAATGAGCTATGGACCACTCTGCACAATACAAAACACATTCGAACATTTGTATGAAGAAACTTTGGTATTTAAGTGGCAGATCTTTTTGCATAAAAAACATTTGAGCTAAAATCTACCCACACACAGCAAAAACAAAGAAAACATTTGGAACTTACCAAAGAAGCGTTCGCCACAGCAGTGTCATTGCCTTCTTCATCTGCTCCTCTGTCCTCCACATCTGAATAGCACACAGCACAATGCAATTAGTATGTTGTAATGTAAATAAATGTAAATAAATGCAGTGGAAAGTAACAAAGTAGAATGCTTAGGTATCTGTACTTTACTTGTGTGTGGGTAGTGGGTACTTTCTACTTTTACTTCACTACATTTGAGAGCAGGCATCTGTACTTTCTACTCCACTACTTTTTTGAACTAGACTGAAAAGTAAAAAGTGCTTTTCATATAATTTGGGTTATTTTTTGGGTTATTTTTATCATGTTTGTGGTAACATTCGGACTAAAGGTTTTGAGCTCATGATCAGGCTTTTAGCAAATAAAAATAAATACACAAAATTCATTAAAAAAATTAAGAAATTGATTCGTATTGCAACTGTTGACCAAAATACATATCATTTTTTAATCAATATCACTACATTACACTTACATTACATTACACTACTAACAAATTAACAACACTTGTGTGAAATACTTTTACTTTAAACGGATACTTAAATACTTTTACTTAACTAGATTTTTTATAGTGAAAAAGTTGAGTGATACTTTTACTTGAGTAAAGTTTTACCTCTGTATCTGTACTTTTACTTAAGTAATAAAATTGAGTACTTCATCCACCACTGAATAAATGTAAACAAATGTATCATAAGTGTGAGTAAAGAACAACAGTTCTTGCACTGAATAGTCGCATTTAAGTTGTAACATTTGTCTTGGTGTGATTTCTTTTTAATTATGTTTACAATCCATTGTAAGGTTTTCTAAACTTTTCAGGCCATGGCACTTAAAATAACCTACAGACAAAATTGAGACCCCCACTGCGAAGTGAAAGTAGCGACACATGTCCAAGATTTATGTTGTTTATTTAAATAGTTAATCATTTTTTGACCTAATGTCACTGAACGATGCTGTTTTCAGTTAAAGAATAGAATAAATACAGTGTCATAATTTTGAAAGATATCTTGAAATGATCTCACGACTCCCTGCTCACTGCCTTGCGACCTCCTGGGGGTCCTGATCTTTTGGCTTGTAAACATATACCTCTAAGTATATGAATTTTTCTGCCTGTATTTGTTGAAGCTGCTGATGGTTTGCTGTATATTGCTCAGGTGAAAAGGGCAAGCACTTTAAAAATGCATGAACTTCGCTAAAGTCCAAATTCCTTTTACAAAAACAGATCTATAGAGCTGTGTGTTTGCTTTTGAAATCACAGCCTTTGTGTTCTGTGTTTTAGACTGTGTCATGTGGTCTTGAATGTGATTAGGAGCATATGCATGCACGGGACACATATATTGTACAACAAATGTAATAACTGTATTAACTTACTATAATGCACAACACGCACTACACAAAATTATGTTCTTCAAATTACTTTTACAGCTTTAATAAAACACATAAACTGGTATACAGTACTTCTTTTATGTTGTAGTTTTCTATTGTACATATATTTACCATCCTTTATTGTATCGCTGCTGCTGTTGCATTTGCAACAATGTAACTTCCCCATCGTGTGACAAATTGAGCTTTTCTTTTCCTATTTTTAAAAGCAGTAACATCTGTGAGTAAAATACTGTGTGTTATATTATGTTCAGCTTTGTGGACTGTGGAGTTGTTGCCATTAATCTTGCGTGGCAGACTTAATTTGATTTACTATATTTGTTCATGTATTAGACTTTGATAAACGCACTATCCTGTGATGTATGCAAACATGTGAGACAAAAACAAACATAAAGAGAAACTGAAATAAATCAGTGCTTTCCCACCTTGTGTCGGGCTGTCCTGTGGTTCTGAGGCACCATTCACACAGTCTGATGAGTGGGTCAATAATCCCTCTTCTCTATGAGGTTCACTGGTCACATTGCTGTTTAACTGGGCTGAAAAAGTTCTGGTTGAAATGCCATCCAGACCATCAGAAAATGCAGTGGACTGAGGTGTGGATAATGTAGTGGTATTCCCTGAATGTGGTAATTCCTCAATTGTCATATTTGTATCTTTGATTTCATATGCAGGAGTTTCACAGTTTTGCAAAGTTTTAATGTCACATTTAGATGCTGCAAGCGTTGGAGCTAGTGAGACATGTGCAACGTCTGATGTTGAATTGCCTGTAAACACATTTCTGTCTGAGCTGTTAAATGCATTTTGGCTATCATCAGCTTTTATTTCTGATGAGACCCAGTTCTCAACCCGTCGCTCCTCTAGCAGCTCTTCTGTGGAAGGGTCAGGGGACAGTTCGCCTTCTTTGGCCGCAACAATCAAAGACTCCATTGTGTGAGAACTGGGTGACAGTTGAAGTCCAGGCCCAGTGCCAGTCTGGCTGCAGTCGGGCACTGTCCGAATATTGACAATGGCAGAATCCGAAGGCAGCTCTGCACCCACTGTGAGTGAATCTATGTCACAAGACTTCTCAACAAGTGGCTCTTCAGTCCTGAGTCCTGTAGGAGACTGTCCCTCAGTTTGGGCTTGGTCCGTTGAATGAAAAATCTCATTTGTTGAGCTTCCCACTGATTGAAAACTGGCATCATCATCACTAGATGTAACATGGATTATCTCTACCTCAACATGAGCATGCGGTGTCACTTCAGCGTTAGGCACAATTTGACATGGTCCCAAAAAGATATCAGTCTGAAAATCAGAGACAGATGTTTCTTCCAGGTGGTTTAGTTCCTCTGTAGGCACGTCAGTGCTTTGAATTTTATGCACAATTTCAGCAGAAGTATCCTCTGTGCACTGAACATATTCCTCACCATTTGATATCCCGGTACAATTCCCAGAATGACAACCTGTTTCTGGAGTCAAGCCCCACTGCTGCTCCAGAGCATAATCCCTACCAGCTGTTTCCTGGTTTTGTTCCAGGCTGTTTGTGTGGGGTGGAGGTTCCCCCTCATGGAGGCCCTCTATCAGGAGAGGTGGAAAAGCACTATCACTCACTGCGATTACATCACCGCAGTCTGTCAGCGGTGGGCTTTGGTCCCCTGAGGCACAGCTAAAGTCAGTTAACTCTTTGGTGTTTTCTTTCTCCTCTTCTGTTACACTGAGCTCACCTGTGTCCTCTTCCTCTTTGTAACTGTCCTTTAATTCACAGTCAGATGTATCAGACATATCAGAACATTCACTAGAAGGGGATTGGCCCATGGTGGAGGCGGTCGTGGCTTCACTGGATGTTATTAGTTCAGTAGGCTTGGTCTCCTCTGAACCATGTGTTCTGTCTCCACTGTGCGCAGTTTCCTGCTCAGATCGCTCTCTCCTCTCTGTGGCCTCCTGTCCTTCCTGGATCCCAGTGTTTCTCGTATCAGTGTCTTCTGCTGCTGGAGGCACGGTTCCCACACACACTGTCTCCTCATGTGCTCCACTCCTATCACACAGACTGTGAGTGGAGCAGACTGGCCGCTGCCTTCCCTCTTCCTCTGCTCTCTCGTAATCACTTCCAGCATTAGAAGCACGGCACACCCAGTTCTGTAAGGGACTAAGGCCAGGTTCCTCGGGTTTTTCTACCTCTGGGGTCCCCCCACAAAAGCTCCAGTCTGTTTCTGAGTTCCCATTCTCATCATGTCCACAGTCAGCACTGCTCTGGCTGCTTCCCACAGAACAGTTTTCATTCCCACTCCCTTGTTTTCTTTTATCCAGGCACTCTGGTGCTGTGGCAGTGTGTAGTCGCTCCACTGAGGTTATCTCAGTCTCTATATCCTCACAACATTCGGCAGCCGTGTGCAGAGAGTCAAACTGCAGCTCTAGTGTAGAAACTCCCTACAGGAGAGAGGAAGGGAGGATGAAAAACATTAGCTTCCTTATCAATTACTAGCTTACTGATTACATAAGGTGTTCCACTGGTTGTACAAACTATCAAGGTTAAAAGGGGAGGGCAGAGAAAAGACAAACAATGTTCAGTCGGAGCTCCTGGGTGAAGCCAACATGGGCAGAGATAGCGTGCCAGAGGGCAGGGTTGCGTGACTCACCTTGGCATGAAGATGACATATCAAGTGCAGCAGCTGTTCTACGCTCCTCTGAAGGCTGGGAGGGTCGCGGCCTGGTACGATGCTCAGGCTAAGAGTGTGGGTACTCAGGCGAGGGAGGTGGCAAACTAACTGGGCGTCTGTAGAGACCAGCTGTACAGTCTCAGTCTGGTTGCACGCCTCTATGTCCTTCTCAGCCCTGTAGTGAAACAAACACTTAGATCACTAAGAAACAGCTCTGGTGTGATTGGCCAACACTCCACAGTACTGCATAAAAAACTGACTTTAACAGTGACGTGATCCCAACTCCCCCCTTTCCCCTCAGCCCACACTACACAATAATATATCTCTGTACTTGCACTGTTGTGTCCATGAACACAGTGGTTGAGTGTTTTCAGCACATGTGGTAGATTACCATTCTTATCCAAAGTGGGCATTTAAATATACAAAAAAACAAACTGATAGTTTCCTCCCTCTGCCGCTTTAGAAGGTGAAAGTATGTCTTTTTAGTTCATGCAGATAGCACAGAGCACTTTAGACACCTCCCAGGCAGGCGGATCTGTTTGCGTAATCTTGGGTGTATGCTTTAGTTTAGCTTCAAGGTCTGGCAGCTGAGGTCACTAGCTGAGCTTCAAGTGACTTCATTTTTCATGAAAATATTGCAATTACCAATGCATAACGAACAAACAACCTCAGGGTACACGTCATGCTTGCTTCCCATTTAGAGAATCTCACAAAAGCTATTTGGATGTCTAAAGAGTAGCCAGTGTAACCATTACATAATTTCTACAGTACTGTACCGTATATGGATTATGGACTTTAATTTGAGGCTTCTTTTCCACAGATCTGATCAAATATGTAGAATGGGGGTCCAAAATAATTGAAAATATACAGAAGACTATTTGTAGCTGTTTATCATGTTAAGACAATATATCTTAACCATAAAATGTTATTTCTGATGAGGCCACTTTTTACTAGAATATAAATTATATGGTACAAACTTCCACTCACCTAATAAGGAGCTCATGCAGGCAGTCATGGCCTTTCACGGCTGCAATGGCTGAAGGAGTGTATCCTTGTCTGTTGGTCAATCGCAAAGCTTCTTTTGCTCCAGGCTGTTGTAGCAGAAACTGAGTCACCTGGAGCAGACCTCGACGGGACGAAAAGTGCAGCAGGGTCTCCTGAGGGTCCAAGTCTGAACAAGACACAAATGTAGACCATCCATTATTTTCATTTGTGTGTCAATGCCTTTTTGGTTCCCCCACTAAGGATTTATAAAGCAATCTATCCTTTTAGAAAACTGAAGGCAAAAAACTGGAACACATCACTTCAAGTCAAAATAGTCCCATTAGCTTGACCAATCAGATAAGAGCCATGGTATCTTAAGTTAAATTAACACAATATTTCAGGTAGTTGTGGTTTGTTAATACACTTGGCTGTCATGTCGACTTGCCCTTTAGAAAGATCTACGGCAAGATGCAATAATAAAACTATCAAACTAATGACCGCCAGCATAATGATGCATGCCTTTAAAGTCAACCCCATTTCATTTTAGCCAAGGTAAGCAACACCAGCCATTTTAATTAAAGTCCATTATCAGGCACGTTTATCAGAGGAACTCCTAATGATCCCATAAAACACTCCACTCTCCCCTTGACACACTAGACAATAATGGACAACCACTGTAAAACATGCAACTTCCTCTTTTGTCACTGTGTAAACCGTTCAAAAATTATGTTTGTTTTTTTATGCAATATGTGCTATCATTGTACAATATGAAAGCAACAAGAATAACATGCCTGTACATTGTGACAGGAATGTCACAATGTCAAATGGTATTGTTTGTGAGTAGAAACAACTTGATTTAATGTTTTTCACTGTCATTAATAGGATTAATTAGTTTCAACACTTACAATATGTTACCAGTGGTACTAATCAAATGTTTATCTTTATATTTCTTTATATTTATCTTTGTTGTAAAATGTGAAAAGTGCCGTAGGTATACCATTTTAAGTATACCTTTTTTGCTAAATCCGATAATGCTGCCATTAAGAAGTTTTTTTGTTTTTTTTTTATGCATCCTTAATGATCACATTTAATTCTAAAACTGCATAATCCCACTCTTCGGTCACATAACTTGCAAAATGTCCGCTCGCATCCCCAGCATGAGGAGTGAGATAGATAAACCACTGTCACCTGCACCTATAGTCTGATGCGATCGCGCTCCTGACATGTTTGATGAATGGTGAGCCAAGCCACCCTCCTTTTTCTTCCCCGCAGTTTCGCAGCAGCTGAATGTCTTGTATTGAAGTGGTGACATATTGTGAAGCACTGCCTATTAGAGCGCACATCACTCACCGCAGTGGGAAGCAGCCCTCCGCATCAGCTACATGACAGCTGAGTTCAATGCAAAAGAGTCTGCGGGTGTCCATCTATGCTGGCCGATTTTTCACAACAATAACAAGTGGGTCATATGTTATCGTCTCAGAGCTGTTTACAGATAATCTGATTTGATAGGTTTCATTACATCTTTGTACCTTTTCTGCCAGGAGCTGATTTGAGGCAGTTTTGGCAGCTTTATCAAAATATAACTTGGATTTCTGTCAGGTCTAACTACAAGCTATTATCTATGTCAGAAAGTAAAGCATCTTTCCAGTAATTGCTAAAACAATAGCTCCAGGTAAAGACAACACTCCACAGCTTCAAATTTCCATTACTAGTTGTTTTGATATTACCTACAGAGTGATTTTGGTTCACTTTTTGAGCTAGAAAACCACATGTTACAAACAGTTCACTGCTCGTCTCACCTGTGCTGTTGGACAGTTTGCTGCCAAGTAAGCTCCATCCTGGGGGCAGTATTAGGTGGTGCAGAGCCAGAGCGAGGCTGTCATCCAAGCGTTCACACTCCCTCAGAGGAATGTGACACTCATCCAGCAGCAGCGCCCCCTCCAGGCCATCAGTCCGCCCTGCAGTGCTCACCTGTTCACAAACAACTGTTAAGTACTGTTTGTAAGGGTAATGTGTTATGGATGGAAGACAAGAAGAATACAAATGCAAATTATACTGCTATGTGATTTTCTATACAACATTGTGAAAAAAAAAAAATCATGTTGCATTTGTTCAAATTATTATTTAGTTTGTAGATCTTGATTTGACTTGATATTTCTGACTTGTTTCAGGCAAAATTGCCATTATTATATAAAATATCTTCCACTAACAAAAAGCTATATTGAAAAAAGTAAAAAAGTAAAAAGTAAAAATATTTCACAACAGGTAAACTCTAATCTAATCATACCCACGTGCATACTTGCATTTTGTATGGATGCTAAAGTGTAACCTACCAGAAACTGGGCCATGTCGAAGGCCAAGTCCTGGACAAAACAGAAGCGGTGCTCTGCCAGTGGAGTCACATGACCAGCACAGCCCTCTGAGGCTGGACTGATGGAGCACAGCGTGACAAGCACAGCCTCACAGCAGTCATGAGCTAGAGACAAGACAACGGGCGCAAATGAGACTGAGAGAACTGAAGGTTTTGAAGAATAGCATGAAGAATACAAAGAAGCACAATTATAGCCTTTGTGTACAAGAGGTCTGCAGCTCAAACAATGCCTGCTCATCTTTGAGCTTTTCAGAAGCTTCATTCAACAGGCTGGTATGATACTGAACAAGGGAAATAAAATCATGCAGACTGGGTAACCGTATCTCCTAATCTTAATTTTAAGAAGGTTATTCTTGTATATAGAGAAGCCAACTAGAGAATGTGCACTGCACGCTAATGTGAATACTTAAATATATAGGATGAAATGAAATATAAAAACTTTAAAATGTACAGAAATTTCAAAATAAACTGTTATATTACATTTAATACATTAGTTGCACTAACGTCATACGAGCCTCATGACAGGCAGACTACTAATCTAGTGTCTCTGCAGAGATTTTCTCAACTATCATGGGAGTTTTATGCTGCGACCTTCTTGTCGGTCACTAGCCCAGCTCTTTGGAGCTCTGTTCTGATGGAAAAATCAGTGAAGCAAAGCTAATCTGTAAGTATAGTTACATCTACTCACAGCCCCTTCAGACAGCTGAGGCAGCAGGAGCTTTTAGAAAATAGAGTTGAAAACTATTTTTCAATGTGGCATGTTTACCACATTAAAAGAGCCTGACATCAATTTATCTTATGGCTAACTGGTCCAAAGATTAGAAACAGTATTGTTCCTGCAAAATAATTATGGTGAGCAATTACTCCCAACTTAAGTGTATAATTAAATGCTCCCATGTTTTGATGCAATAGTTGAGCATTTCTTCTCACAAGTGCTTTTTTCATTAAAATTACACTGACATGACATAAAAATACAAATATGAAAATATTATAAATATAAAATGTGAAAATATGACAAAAGTGAGCGATGCAGAAGGGATCTGTACCAGGACATAGGGCCTGTAGAGTGTCATGGCCGCTCCTGTGGGTGCTGGTCAGGTGCCTCTTTGTGCTGCCATTGAAGAGCAGGAAGTACTTATGCCTCTCATCTGCCACAGCCAGCTCCTCATCAGTGAGCTGCACCGTGACAACGCACCGGCCCTGCAGAGGATGCAAAATTAGAGAGTCAAAACCACTTAATAATGCACAGTAACACTGCTTGTTGTGTGTGTGTTTTAAACCTGTGTTCAAATTAAGCTTTTTACACAGGATAATGGGATAATCAGCACATGGCACATAAGTCTAGCTCATGTATGTTCATTAACATGCGCTGCCGCGAGCAAAACAACCAACAATACAAATACAATAGGAAGAGCATAAAAAAGTATTCTAACATCCTATTAAATTTGACAATAACTAACCTTAACCTAGCACTGCTCTGTTTATCTTGTTTTACACCAATAATAGTTATTATGCTAATGATTTAGTCGAATTACAGTGTTAAATCATATTATCAACAAATTAACTGGGATGGAGCAGACAGTAGTGCGAGGGAACACATTTTCTACAGCTCAAGCATACTCAGCCACGTGAAAATATGCACAACAACTCAGCTATAATTTAGATTCTACAATACATCTGGTAGAACCATTCATCAGTGTATGTGGATGTTGCAGGTCAACCACTGAGCTGATTAATGTCGGGATTTTAGTGAATGCTTGCTCACTACATTGTCACACTATAACTGGACTTTATTTAAGTATTTTATTTACAGTTAACAAACGTGTGTACACTGATATTACAGAAAAACAAGCACAAGCAGTGGTGTCATTTCAGGACAAAGAAAGACAATGTGAAATATTAAATGAACTGGATGCTTTCCTTCGGGGGCGCAATGAAAGCGTATAATAGAGCACTTGATCCCACAGAATCAAAAGTGCTGCGATCTTTCCAGCTGGCCTATCTGCACTAACAGTGCTGTGGCATGAGTGCTAACAGGCACAGGTCAAAGGTGCTTCCTCCTTTCTCTTATAAAGTGCTACCCTGCAGACCTCGCTCCAGAGGGGTTGACAGCGGCAAGGCTAACCAACAGCCTTGACACCATCTAGTCACTGTTAGACTCCCCCACTACTGCTGAGTAATAGGAAAGGGGGGAGAGAAGTGTTCAAAGGCAACTGCATGCACAGCCCAGAGGCGGCAGGAAGGAGTCATAGCCTGCAGTTATCATCTGTGAGCCAGGACTGGATCCAGAGTGCACGAAGCAGCAGGTTTTGCTATGCACGGAGGGTTTCGACTTTAACAGGCACAGCACAGGCACTGGCATAAATGAGTTGTACTAGATGGGTGCGAGCCAGCAGGCATGACATTCTCTCCATTAAAAACTCATCTCTTATCCACAGCCCAGATTGGAAATTAGGGTCTGGTTGCTACGGCACAGATTGCTACCTCGGTGGATTTGTGAGGCTGCACTTCAGGTGGAAATGAAAACGTATTAAGGAGCGGTAACGTGCACATCCTGAACGCAAACAGAAAAGAGAAGCTGTTTTTTTTTCATGAGGGGTTGGTCATGACTGAGTGACAATAGCATCTGACAGTCCCAGTTCACAAATGTAGAGCATGCAACTGGAAACTAAACATTACATTCTGGTCCTGTTTTTTGCACTAGATTTTATCAGAATTATCTTCTGCCTTAGGGGAAAATGTAAGTTAAAAAATGATAAATAAAAATAAGATTAATTTAAATACAAAATCTCCCAGTAAGGGAAAAGGACAATACAACAATAATGCAATACAATTTTAAAGGAACTGTATGCAAGATTTTGATTTTAAATTTCATAAACATGACCTCTCTGTGTCCCCAGATACAATGTAAACATGTTCAAGATGGGCCTCACATGAGTGTTTTATTTGGGTTGTCAGCTTCAATGCTGAAATCCAGTTGCTTTAAACATAAAAGGACTTTATCTGAATCCTCAGTACCGAAACTCCAGCACCTGCAGTCATTAATTAGTGCTAGTGCAGACTCTGGAATTCTGGAACTTCTTAGCTTTCACATGAGACAAGGCCTTTCCATATACTGAGAGACACTTTGTATTTGTCCTCAATCTGAAGGTTTAGGCACTGGCGACCTAGGTTCAGTTGTGATTGTAATACCTTCTTTTAAAAAGGTGTAGGCTACATAAGGTTCCTTTAAGGGTTGTACAAAGGAGAATAACTACAGTCCTAGGCGTGTGTCCGGCTTGATTCAGACTGTTCTGGGTTCAAGGGCAGCGTGGCATGTACACAAATGGATGTCTTTAGCTTCATGGCTCTGCTCTTGGCTGGTAATAAGTACTTAACAAAGTGACCTGCTGAGGCATTGACCTGCTAATCATGGAGCTTCCACAGGGAACAGGCAGCTTTTTAGTGGCTTCAAAAGAACAGCTGGGTGTTTTGAACCCCCACCCCCTCTGTTAAATATGTTAAAGTGTTGCCTATCTATTTATGCCTTATGTGTGCAGACTCACTTTGTGAATCACTGATATTAGGTATATAATGTAGTGATTATGCTGCATAAAATGTAACATTATGTGACACACAGTCCACATGATCTGAGAGTTGGTTTATAAAAACATGACTGAAATTGGCATTTGTGAAATGTCTATTAAATTACATTGTTTCATTCTGGAATGGATCATGTAATTACATGTCACACTGCAATGTACACAGAATGGCAAGAATGTAAATAGTATGTTTGTTCTCTTTGCATCAGGAGCTCTACAGAAAACAACAACAATCCTCTGCCCAATGAACCAGAAGGCATCTCAAGGAATTGGTTAGAGCTGTATTTAAAACTGCCATAAACATATCATAGTCTAAACTTGTCAATTAATACAAAATTTGGTTGACTCAGCAACTACAAGATTAGAGCCCCACAGACATGTATTCCAACACAACCTGAGAGTCTACAACTATCTTTTGTTGTAAAGGGGTGAGCATGAACTCCAATACCCTAAAGCTGAAATATAGTGATAAGTGACCCAAATTTGAAGTCTAATGGGGCTTGACTGAGCCTGGTTGCACTGTGTAGTTTCGGTGTAAATCACTGATAAAGTTGTCTAGGTCTGGTGTGCAATGCAGTTTGTACACACTTAGACTGACCTTTCTTCTCTTCCGCTAAGAAAGCAATGAGGCATCAATGTACAGAAACTCAGTAGGGATTTTCTGTTTGAGAGAAGAACTCAGCCTAAATATGCAGG
>KN486664.1:57838-70824 GCA_000787095.1 Periophthalmodon schlosseri
AATACATACATGCACACTCAGTCAGTCTGTCAACATCCTAACCACCACAACTGATATAATATTGTTTTATATTACTTACATATAATGGAGCTTGTTGTGGACTGAGTTTCATGTCCCTGGACACTGTAAAAACAGAAAAAATCATATGATTCAAAATAGAGCAATACAAATAGGGGCAGCATTTGTCATTGTCTACTTAGGAAGAAGGTAGTATGAATGGTAGATAATAGTATAGTAAATTCTACACAAAATGTCATAGGCTGAACAAATCTATTACTGCAGCTGGACATTAGATATTGACTATTATTCATTGCCAAATAAAACAAACAATTTGTCTGTGCTGTCTACAAATGTCAAAATTAGTGCTTTTATTTTGCTGCCTAATTCAAATGAATGACAGAACCTTAAAATCAGTACCAGGCTGTGTGCGCAACAATTGAAAGCACGTCACTCCTGGGGTGTCTATTATTTAACATTATACAAGTCGCAGTCTATATAATGATAAAATATATAGTGCAGAAATATTATAAAAGCATAAGAACTGCATCCCCAGCCCAGTGCAGTGCATCGGCTATAGCATCAGCAGAACATAGTTGTCGACAAGGTGACAGTTAAGCTTTGCCCTGGCAGCCTTCCCAGCACTCTCTGGGAGGTTAACAGTGCACGAGGAAGCTATAGGCAGTGCAAACAGTACAAGGCGCATGGGGAAAACTGAGAAAACTACCAATTATGTCCATACATGTGCACTCGTTGCCCTTCCTGTGGACTGCACAAGCTACAAACCATGTAAAATCAAAAAATTCTTTAACAAAAAAACAAAAGAAAAAAAACACAACTTAGCCTCTGCTTCATGGGCTTATGCCAGCTAGATCTGTTAGTTGGGATTTAGCAGCTCATGTTCACATTTGATTCCTTTACTCGCAGTCTGAGACCCAGTCCTCAAAGCCGTTTTCTGGGCACAAGGTCAGAGGCAGCGGGTGTGTAATTACATCCAAACAAACCTATTACAGCCTCCAGACTCCAGGACAAATGGGATGGAAACCTTTGTGTTCAACTTTGAAGAGACATTGACCTGCTTATATTTATCATTGAATACAGGGAATGCTGGAGTATGAACGAACGTATTCTCCTTAGCTATTTGGGAAGACAATTTTCTTTTGTTGACCATTCTATGGCTCTAAAACAAGCCCTTGCTACTATTGGTCAGCAGTGCATTAATCACATGTCGCCAACAGCGGGGGAGGCAGCGACCAAAGGGCAGAACCTAATGAGTGGAGCAGAGAACATCACGAGAGTTGGCGTTGGACGCGACAAAGCACTGGAGCGAGGAAAGGCCAATTCACTTTCAGCGCCCCCAATCCAAACATTTCTCCACTTTTGGGTTAAATAAATAGGCAGGAGCTAGAATTAGGTGGATCAGGTAAGGGGATAATCAGTAGCTCTAATAATACTCTGGAGTCTAATCCTCTTGCTTCTGCTGTGGGCCACAACCAACTTCATCACTGTGTGCACTGATGGGACTGGCACAAAGTCCAAAACAGGTTTGAGTGGATATTATTACAGTATCAGGATGTAAAATGGGGACCCTCTGACCAGTTCTTGCATCTTTGAACAAAAACATGACAACATTTGTAAGCCATTGTCTATCTGGAGGGGTTTTGGGAGGATTCTCTGAAACCACATGCGTACCTTATAACTTATAAGCTTACAAAATAAGGTACTAGTGGTCAGAAAAGGATGTGATTCAAGTTTGAAAGTTATTGCAAATTATAGAAAAATACTTGAGAACACTTCATAAGTGGCTCTTTAGAATAAAATCAAATTTTAACTACAGAGATTTCTCACCATAGATCAAATGCTGCCATGTTTTGCATTGAAATAAGTTACTAATAGCTGCATTCTAGAGGTCACTTTCATAGTCTCAGTGGGGATTGCAAAAGTGTGTAGGACAGAGCAGTTTTGTCATTAGTACAGATAGGTTGTTTTCTCCCAAATTACACAAGAACATTACTCATATGAGGTTTATGTGATGTAAAGTATTATTATAAAGGTGGGCCAGTCACATCCCTGTAAGTACTATTCAAAAACAAGTAATTATATGATTTTTTCATTACTGCTTCTTCTATAATTGAATTATAGTCACCTTTAGTAAAAAGTTCACGGGTCCCAGATATGTCTATCAAAAGGGTTTGATCCTTCTGATAGACATATCTGTCAATCATTACATGTAGTTCATTGTTTCTTTGCAACATAACAATGATGTGATGCTTCGGAACTTAACTGCAAGTATTTACTATCATTATCATAAATGTGTGTTACTTAAAACCCAGTGCAGAGTTCCTAATTTTGTGAAATAACATCTTGTAGCTAACCATTGCCTCCCGACACCTGCTTATGGAGATTACACAACCCATTAACTCCATCTAAAACTCTAGGGGACAGCCGGGCCTCAGCCAAGCTCCTTAGAGTCCGTATTACGATAAAAACTGCCTTTGAACTTTTAAAGGCGATTTTTTTCTCTCTTCCTCACTGCAGAAAGGATACAAAGAAGCAGGGCACGGGCCACGCTTAAGTGCCAGACCATCACCAATGTGCCAATAAATCAAGAGATAAAAGCTGCTCAGTGGTGGGATAGGGTGCTGATATGCAGAGTTAGGCTTGTGAATGGACCTATTATGGTTTCACCCAGGTCCCGGGGCTATCAAAAGAGACTATATCAGCCATGTGACGGCAGCGTGAATGGAGGGATGAACAGGATTAGCTTCACAACTCATTAATCTGGCTGTCTTGTACTCACTTCACACTCGTCGGCTGAGGGTTTCCCAATATAAGCATTTAGCAGTTGTACAACGAACTGCGATTCCTCTCCTGGGCCTGGGACTCTTTTCTATAGAAGATGTAAACACAGATTAATCCGTCCATGGCTGACCTGCTGCCAATAAAGATTACCATAATAGCCTGAATGTGCAATGGGGTATTTGCTCAGCATGTTACTGAGACGGTCTTGATTTGTAAGAGGGTTAAGAAATAAGAAACATTAAGGTAATTATGACGCCGTTATCATGAGAATGATTGACTACAGACAGCTTACTTAGCCTGAGATCCAGAATACACACTTCTCCAATACCTTACAAAGATATCAAAACATATATGGCTGCTTACATGTCAAGACAACATAATCTGCACACAGCAGAGATGAGATCCTGTGGCCCCGGAACTGGACCCCCTCCGGCCCCTGAGTGTGCCTAGAAATTCTGCCCATAAATACAATTAACAGAACCGGTGACAAAGGGCAGCCTTTTGTACTAGGGCAGTTTGCAGCCGAGTGTGAAGCGGCTGGGATGAGACACAGCTCCTCCAAATCCGAGGCCATGGTTCTCAACCAGAAAAAGGGGGCTTGCCCTCTCCAGGTGGGTGGAGAGTCACTGCCGCAACTGGAGGAGTTCAAGTATCTCAGGGTCTTGTTCACAAGTGAGGGAAGGATGGACTGTGAGATTGACAGGCAGATCGGTGGAGCCTTTGCAGTGATGCAGTCGCTGTATTGGACTGTTGTGGTAAAGAAGGAGCTGAGTCGAAAGGCAAAGGTCGCAATTTACCAGTCAATCTACGTTCCTACCTATGGTCATGAGCTTTAGGTAATGACCGGAAGGAGAAGATCACAGATACAAGTGGTTGAAATGAGTTTCTTCTGTGGGTAGCTGGGCACTCCCTTAGAGATAAGGTGAGAAACTCAGTCACACGGGAGGAGCTCGGAGTAGAGCCACTGCTCCTCCATGTCAAGAGGAGCCAGCTGAGGTGGCTCGGGCATCTTTTCGGGATGCCTCCTGGACACCTCCCTGGAGAGGTGTTCCAAGCATGTCCCACCGAGAGGAGGCCCCGGGGAAGATCCAGGACATGCTGGAGGGACTATGTTTCTCAGCTGGCCTAGGAACGCCTTGGGATCTCACTGGAGGAGCTGTACAAAATGATAGGTAACCAATGAGCTCCTTCGTTTCACATGAGTCACTGAAATAAACAAATCTGACTCTAATGTGACAGGGGGAGTGGTGACCAGACTGATATCCCTATTTATAAAAAATACAGAGAGATATCATTCTGGACTTGCCAGGTAACAGCTTACTAAGAATCACTATACAAGAAGAAACAACATGACTGGGCAATATGACGATACAAATCCTGATCTGATCCTTCTGACAATGTTATTTGGGTATAATCGTCATATTGTGATCAAGTAATTATTTTACTGACACTTCCCCAACCACTCCTCACATTGGTCAGCCTCGGTCATGCTCTGAGTGAGTGACAGATGAATTTAACCAATCACGAGTGTGAACTTTCAGAAGAAGCAGAAAACTTTAGGTGCCTTTTAAACACAATATAAAGATACTTAGCATCACCCACCCCTACCTAAGAGACAATAAATAAGCAAAGCAAATATTTGTTGTTGTCTCTTTTATTTCACTAGAGAGAGTTTGAAAGGTGTATGATGTGTTTATGAGAAATCATGGAACAGAGTGAGAACAGTAAGAAATAGATGAAACCCCTGGAGCAGTGGGTGGGTACATCATACACAGTCTCCAAATCATGATGCGGAAGGAGGATGTTTTATAACTCAGACAAAGTAACCAGCTCAAAATTATACTTTTTTTTTTTTTTTTTTACTTTAACTTAAGCTTTATCTGGGTCTAATTTAGCAAAACTCATATTCACGGGCCTTTTGCGATCTAACCACTAATCAGCTAATCAAAGAAAATGATCGTCTGATTAATCAGTTAGCAAAATAATCACTAGTTGCAGCCCTACAACATTTAGCTGTGTACTCCTCAATACCATACAAGACAAGCTATGGTACATGAGGAAAGTGCATGTTTGCATAGCTCCTAGAAGAACTCTTCAAGGGAAAGATATTTCTTGTAAGATACAGTATAAAATGCTAAGGAATATTGTGAGTCTCTGGCACCAACACTATCTGCTTTGTTATTGCCACTCCTTAAGATTTCCTGTAACATCACCCGAGTCTTATCCAAAGGCCACATCTCGTCAAACTCCTAAAATGAATGGAGGTCAGGGATTTGCTATTGCTCAGCGACATAAAGGTCTCAGCTATTACCTAGTCAAAGTCTGCAAGTAGAATGCCAAACAAACTGACTGTGAGACATTTAAAATCTGGTAGCATCTGACCTGTTGCCTTTTACCAAAATGTGCATGCCCATTACAGCATAGTACTGTCATTTGAGTCATTTACAAGGCCATTATCACAGCACACTTTGGCGAATAGCTTTCTACTAATCTTATCAAGAAACTGGCATCTGCATAGGAAATAAAGTTCAGACTGGCTATATTTAACAAGGGACTATCATTGTGCAAGTGTTTTACATTCCATCAGATTTCCTAAGGCCATATTCAAGACAAAAAGAGTAAATTAACATCTCAACATAAAAATAAACACTTTGAGATCACTGTTTGAAAGCTGCAACAAAAATAGTTATTTTATTTCACTTTTTTATGTGATGCAATTTGAGCAAGTATTTGAGTGATTACACATTAACCTAAAAATTTCAAATTGGGGCAAGAGTTTCTCCAGCCTGCTTCCTTATATAGATCATTGAAAGGAGAGCTGATATAATTCAAACTGCAGAGGTGTCACCCAACACCAAACCTGGGCCTAGCAAAAGAAACTAGTCTAAGGGGGTGGTGCAGGAAGTGTGCACCTCACCTCTGCGCACAATGAGACAATATGGCAGAGACCCATTTTAACTTTTCTATTTAGTTATTTGAGTTTACCTAACCCCATCATCTCAAAAGTGTTCACCAGAAGATTCTCTGTTATCTGGACAAGTTATAGTTAGAAGGAATGATTGTTCATCACAACAGCTCAACGAGCAGACCATTCAGGTTTTATATTTAATGACTTTATATTACCTCATGCATCACGAGTGTAATTTCAGACTTCAGATCAAAACTGGGTCATAAGGCTAAACCAGTGCAAACTTAATAGAATGCCACATTTACTGCCACATTTTAAATTGAAGGCAATAATCAGATAATGCTTGCCCTGTAATCTCAGATGGCCTTTTGCCATCACCCATCATTTTCATACCATTATATCAAATACAAATAAAACTCATATAAAATGTTGGGAAATGGGAATGTAAAAGATTTTTTTCTGGGAAGCGAATGGTTTCTGGTTGATATCCCACTAGATGCTATTAAAATATAATGATATAATAGTAAAACTCCAATAAAATCAGATACTGTTGCTGCTAGTATCACTCCATGAGGCTCAATGTGGTTTGATGTTTAACCCAGACGTTTGTTTAACCCCGTTCAATGTAGTCCTCCATCCCCATTCCTCAGCAACCACTAGTTACTAAGCAAAGTCTACAGCACACAGTTCACCCCCAGCTGAACATCCCAGAGAGAGCAAAGTACACACGGGCTCTAGTGTTCCCTTTTGCAGTTTATCATCCTCTTCTCCAGGCCACTGCTAAATTAGTCAGAGCCAGCTAGAAAACCACGTCACGACAGTAACTCGGACACAGCATGTTGACAACCATTTAGATAGTCACGGCTGTTTGATTTAATCAGACCTTGCTATTGTCTCTACAGGCAGATATGAGGCCCCAGTGGTGACACAAGCTCACCCCCTCACACAAAAGCCTCTTCTGTGCACCAGCACTGGCCGACAACAGTGGGCTGGGGGATGAAAGCTCTGCTCAGTGTTTGGTGACAGTTATTACCCTCTCCACTGAAACCAAATACCTGTGCGCCCAGATAGCATTATCTTATTGCGGGGCACACAAGCAGGGGCCCGGCCTGTAATCAGTGCTGCAGCCTTGATCAGTGCTCCGCCCCAGCTCTGATGTCCATGTCTACTGTATTTCCATAGCACCAAAACATGGAACATGGAGTCTCTTTATGGATGTGTTTTGTTTTGTTGGGTTTTTTTGGTTTATGTAATGGGCAAAATAGAGTTGAACTTTTTTAATAAAAGGGCTTGTACCTGCTTTTTTCATGCATTTAAGCAAAATTGGTCTTGCTCCAATACAGATATTCTGCATAAGCAGCTCTTAATCAAAATATGTCTGCTGCGTGGTGTCTGCATCTAATGATAAAGTGTTTTATTGTCCGATCTTAATCAGGAAGAGTGCTAGTTGTTGTAAGCTTTACTGTGAGGGCAAAACTTCGCTCTGGTCTATGAAAGTTATGAAAAGCACTTATAAACTCATTGCTGTGAATAATTGCGGAATGCATAAGGAAAGTGAGGAATAACTGCAACCATTTAAAATAAGCTAGTTCTGTTTTTCATGTTTTTAAGATGGTTTAAGTAAAAATCAGGTAAAGAGCCTTTAATGTGGACCAAATTTAATTCTCAAGCAAGACAAAAATGGCCAAACATGAGTGTGGCGCCTTAACAGTAAAAATATTACACAGCAAATGTTACATATATGGCTCCGACCTTGCTTTTAAACTAGAACTGCAAAATCAGCAGGGCACTATTCACTTTAAGACAAAAGTCTGAAAGATAACAGCAGTAAAAGTGATGTGGAGCTCACCTTATATACAGCACAGCTGCCAAGACAAGAAAATCAATATGAAACTTCACTGGCATGTTGCCACAGTAACTCACTCAACCATATGATTTAGGGAAGAAAAAACTGACATTTAAACGAAGACAAAAGCTAAGCTGGAGAATCTAGACAGCCCATAAGAAAAAGAGAGAATGGATATGAAAGGTTTAGAGGTTAATACTTGCAGTAATATTATGCAGCAATGGCAGTGTTCATAGTTCAGTTCACAAAATACTGTATTCTAATTTTCTTGTGGCTTTCATGTCAAACTGTCATTATAGGTAGAATAGTGGATGTTTTATTTACCACACGCAAAGAAAGAATTCCAGTTAGTGAGTCACTGAAGTTAAGGCATGTCGAGCTAGTCAATAAAAAACTCTAAATTACCCATAAAAATGCATGACCCTCAATGTGTTTCCCTGCATTGATAACTTCTGTGCAGCCCTTAACCTTTCAAAGAATTACTCACAAGATGACACAATTATGTTTCTATGGCATTTCTCTTTAATTTATCCAAGCTGTCAACATTTTGGGGAAGTACAATTGTTGCAACTTCCACCAAAAGGAGAAATTAAACTGAATCTAACAGTAGTAGTAATCAAACCATAATATGTGGGTCCTCATAGATTAACAGTTTGGCTTTTCAAGACCCGGCTCCATTTGGATGTAATTTAACAGTGGATTCACATGGGCACACAGGTTGTTATTAAAACCATGAAGCTTATCGGTAAGGCAGACGTTGCAACACACTGCGGGTGCATCAGTCAGACTTTGCCCTGGGAGAGTTATCCAAAAGACAAACAACCAAAAAAAAAAAAACGACAACAACAATATGCACACTAAACCATTGATCTTGATTTAGTGTTTATATTTTACGCTAACTAGGCTCACATGAAGGCGACAGGAGGAAGCTTACCCGCAGTGAGTTGGCAGGCGGCGGCTGGGAGCAGACTGCTTCAGGTGCACATTAAGTTCATTTTGAGCGCATCAGAAAAGGCAGGTGTGTTTACATAGGCAGGTATCCCGAGCAGCGGGCATGTGAGCGCTCAGTGCACTGATTACACTCAGCTAAATATGGCCCTGTGCTAACACACACAGCAGACAGATCAAAGGCTGATGTCAGAGGAGGGGCGGAGCCTAGGGCCACACATCAGGTGGCTCCTATAGCTCTTTCTATTCAAAATACGCTAATGGTTCTTTCCTAGCTTTAATGATATATTAGAATTTATAATGTCACACAGAAAAGGCAAGCAGACCTATGTTTATCACAACATGAGCAAATTCAATATTTTCATCACAAAAAACTCCAACTTAACTGTAATAGTCACAGCATAAAAGTGCTGTTTTTACCTAACCCTAACCGGTCTTTACTCAAGTGAACACTGGCATAGTAAATGGTTAAAACTGCATGTCTTAGCTTTGTATTATTCTAGTAAAGCTATTTCCTATTCACAACGATAAATAAAATCTCATATATATGTATACAACACAATTACTACTTTATGGATAATTGTGAACACTTTTGATACCACTTTTGTTTTGCTCCTTGGGACAGCTCCCAAGCAGAAATTCCTCTGAGCTTGTAATGACATTATAGAATTGTTACAAAATGTTGTAATCTGCATGAGCTCAAACAAACATGTCCATGGCTCGACAAGACAAAAAAGAAAACCGTTTTTTTTTTTTATCATTCTGATAGTGATTATACAACAGGTTTCAATATTACTCAGTGTACTAACTGAAAAATGCTTGTGCCAATTCTTTTTCTCAGTCCTATATGTGTAACTGAATTATTCTCTCAGCCATAGCGCATAGAAACACCAGCAAGTTTTAGAAAGCCATCTTTTCATTACAACTGGTAAAGCTAACATAAAGTGTCCTCAACAACCCAGAAGTTATAAGATACCACAAACCAAACAATGCAACAACTATGGCCTGTTTTGGAACATTTGCTCTTTGGCGTGCTGTGGGGATTGCTGTGATTCCTGGCTTAACTAAAACTAACTCAAGGTTTTATGGAGGATAACAGCAGGGGATGTGGTATCACCCAGGAGCATATAAAAAACTATAAACAGCAAGACACCAAGCTACGCTACCTGTAAGTTATCTTCTAATGCTGCCATTCTACAGTAGATACAGAGTAATTACAAGGCTGACAGTGCGTGCATCCTCGATCATCATTAAATTAGGGGGTTTGTGAAGTTGAGAAATTGACTGGGCTGAGCTTGGAGCCAGCGGAATCCTTGTGGCAATTTACAGGCACTCCAAAAGGGGGACCAATCCTCTTTCATTTGTCTCTTGTACTGGAACTAAATACATATTTCTGGCTCGAACTGGCACACAAGGAAGCCTCAGCTGGAAGAGACACAGCAGCGCTCTAATAAGCTTTTGTTTAGCGGGAGCCCCTACTGATAGTCTCCGGAATTAAAAAAAAAAAACTGTGTTGTGGCAGGATGTTTACTAGTGCAAGTCTGTTGGCAGTCCCAGAGTTCCATATGAGTACAATATCATTTACGCTAAGTAAGCTGGGCAATACAGACAAAAATGAATATTTCGGTATATATATTTTAGGAGTATTTTGTTAACAATATTCAGACAATATTATGTTAGTCCAACCATGTTAAAACGTGTCTTTAAATCTTTTACTTGACAAACGTACAGAAATATCACCATTATTTCAAATAATTTTTTTTTTGTTTTCATTTTCAGCACTTTTTGAAGCTATTTTTACTAAACAATAAACTGTTCAAATTTTGCATATGTTCAAAACAGCACTCATAAATTCATATTCCAATAATCTGCCTGCCTCTAACCCAAACTCACTCTTCTATATTAGCAAGTACTGAGCTTTTAATTTCTTTTGCAGCAGTGGAAAGACTGCTCAATAACTGCAAAAAAGACTTCCGCCAGTTTTTTTTTTTGTTTTTTTTGTTTTTTTTACAGAACACAGATCAGTATCTTCCCATCTTCATTCTCTGCACTTGAAATGTAAACTTCCTTGAGCAGTTTAGACACTGAGGGTGAGGTCAGAGTTCATACTATCAATGCATAAAAGTTAAACATTATCAAACTAAGAAACTGGATAAAACACGCCTATGTTGTCTCATAGGCGTATGCACAATCTTGACTTCTTCCCTGTATTTCTTATACAGGCCCTTGAGACCACCTTAAGTCACAGCCTCCTTATTAGTCATTCACTGCTGACCTAAGGATACTAATTATTGATGCTCACACAAACAAATTGTGCAAGTTTAACAACCCAAAATGTTTACATTGAGGAGCTACAAGGCGATTAGTTACCTGACATCAGGCCTGCCGGATATGTGCCCATCACAAAAGCAGTTTGGGGGCAGACAATCACAGGGGTCAAGACACTATTGTGAAGGCTGTGATTTCAACCGTGTCCAGTATTTGTCATCCACCTGCCTCGACAGCAGATAAAGGCCATTTCTTTGACGGGAAAGCAATAAAACATGGTTCAAATCCTTAAATCCTTTCAGCTCATCCGGCACAGTGGCACTTGAGTTTTTGTCAAGGTTTTTGCACGTTACTGGTCAGGAAAACCCAAGCCCTGTTAGACACAAAGGTGGGAGAACTAGCAAAAAAATCTATATGATTTAGCTCATGAAAGAGTAATTAGTCAGAAAACTGTTGTGTAAAATATTTCGAAAGAAAATGTAAACTTTTCGCAACCCTAAGCATAGAAACTCAGTAGGTCAAAGCTGCAGGGTTAGTCACCAATAATTCTACTCAAGTGGGGGTAGGCCTTCACTTCATATCATACAGTACATGACACCATGGAGATAGATCTGTATTGTGAAACATTCCAAGGGGAGACAAGCCACCTCATAGTAATGGTGCATGTTTTTCAGTGCTTCATAGTGTAGCCTAATAAAAAAAAAACACCTGTAATTAGATCTTCATTACAGTCTATTTTTTTGTCTGACATCTTATACGATCTGGATTTAGGTCAAAAACACAGATATGATGCGCCAATGGGCCTAATGGAAATGTAACATGATCGTAACTCTTGTTTGATTGTTAACATTGAGATCTAAGCCTGAAATTAAGATAAATGTGCGCCAGAGGATACAGGGTGTGTTAAAGCAGGAAACCAGTAAGTAGTAGTGTTTACTGCAAGTCTCTTACCATTTAAATAAGTTCAAATGGGTGAGGTCAAGCAAGTGTAAATGAATGAGTAGGCTAGTGTTTCAGGCCTACATGTGAGCAGACCCTCCCACTCATGTAAATGGAAGCATGTGGTGAGATCAGCTGATGAGCACTGCTGTATCTGGTCCTCATGTGTCCCAATAAGTAGGCCAATATTAAACCAGGGAGGTGTAAAAGTAAACTTAACGTAAAATACATGTGTTGTATTACAATGTAAACTTCTTTGGTGCTAAATCCCAAGTAACTTAGCCTATTTATTATCTAAACTATCAAGTTACATCACTCCATTGGCCTTTTTGGTCCTGTTTTTATCTAGCCATTGCGCATCTCATGATAACGTGTTTTGGCTTTTGTATTCTTCTTCCCCTGAATGATACACAATGGATCAGGCTACAATTGAGTCCCTTTTGTATCTTGTTACATTTCTATCACACCACATTGTCCTCCCTCGCTCTCGCCGTTCACAGAAACATGAGAAGCTCCCACACGGCCAATGCCTTCAATGAGGATGTCATGGCTACCAAGCAACACGTAAAACAGACTGAATGCGCTATTACACAACTTTTTGGTTCAAGTTACTTTCATAGTCTCACGTAAACGCCCTTTCAGTCCAACTATACTGTTAATATAGGCCCTGTAGTGTGAAAGACCCTGTCCTTACCTCAAACAGCGACAGATGACGCTCAGCATGAAGTAGCGGCTTTTGGGCACATAATAATAATCCTTCCAATGAATGGGATTCGGTAATCTTCGCAGTTCTTGTACAAAGTTCCGGAGTATTGGATGCGCGTAATGTGTGGCCGCTCGTGCGCTTTTCTGTCCCGTCCAAAAGCTGTGCCCGCAAAGACGCAGTAGAGTGGCTGCACTTTCTTACAGTTGTTAGTGTTTCCCAGGACAACTCAGTGTGGGCGGAGCGTGCAGAAGGGCTATTATGAGCACCATTTACATTTGGCTTCTGTAAAGAGTTCAGTATCATACTTCCGGGGGGACTTTTCTGCTATAAATTAAAAAAAAAAAAGAAGAAAATGCAAAAGTTCCAATGAGCAATGTGGATGTTCGTGGCTACAGGGAATTCTTTTGAATGTATCCTGTTGTTCTTTTTTTTCAAAATTAAAGATATAGCCTATTGTTTCTAATAGGTCAATATGCTATCCACGGGTGTACGCGTATTTTATGAGCATTTTCCTTACATGATCTCAACTTCTCATTAAGTTGACAGTGGCTACAGGTTGCCACTGTCGGGTA
>KN486664.1:70910-84981 GCA_000787095.1 Periophthalmodon schlosseri
TCCCTGGGTTCAACTGCCCTCTAGTGGTTCGAATGGACATTGCATCTTAGGCCAACCACTATTTAGCTGTATGGGAACTCTATTGGGAGATCACACTTTTGAAAATGAAGTTTTGAAAGTAAATAAATGCTATTGTAAAGACTATATCTAGCTGCTTTGGTGTTCCAAAAACATTTAGGTCTAGCTGCACAGAATATGTAGGTATTTTATTTTTTTCAAATATAAAAACTGAGAGGACACTGCACATATATGTTTCTCTTACAACCTGTGTACTATGCCTATTGCAGTCCTTTGGAAAGTGTTGTTGTGAGCTTTTGAGTCCACATTTACAGATAAAATCAGTGCAACCAACAGGCGGATGGCCCCAGGGGGTTTGAAGCAGGGCTGTGGACAAGCTAGAGACAAAGTAGTAATAACTGTTCATGTCCACGCAACACAAAATCCTCTTTCCTTGCCCATTTGCCCTACAAATTGACAGCAGGTACAAGCAGACAGTTCTATCAAGGGTAATATTTCTGAAGGTTACATTTAAAGCCACCATTATAGCTTGTGGTTGTCTCACTCCTCTCATTCTGAGCACAACATATTCCCTGTTATGGTGTTGGCTGTGACAAAAGTATTATGGATGAATTACAATACAGTCTGCAGCCTTTCCCCAAATAAATGCCTCTTGCTCAAATGGGAAAAACACAATAAATATCTGGAATTCTCCAATGAAATGTCTTTATCAACAGCAAGCACACTATCGAGGTTTACATTAAGCCTGATAAATAAGGCTATGAAGCAAAAAATAGAATTGTAAGTAAAATTTCTCCACTTGAGGATGGTGCAAAGCATCGTTAATCTCGCAAATGATCTTTAGTGCAAACAGAAAACAGCTGCTAGAGATTTAGAAAATAAAAAAAAGTATGGACAAAGTGTCTCTGTCATAAAAAACAAAATCAATCTTGGCTGGATTTTTGAGTGAGACTGCAGTCTGGAGAGCTGTTGGTGGGACAAACATAGGCTATATACAGCAACCTTTGGAAGTGTTTTTAAGGCTCCCTCATGCATAGACTACTACTAACAACACACCAGGTATTGGGTTACTATTGCAGTATGTGAAACTGTAGCAGAGAATGGTTGCTTAGGGGGCCCAGCAGGCAGCACAGCCTTCTCTCCACCTCTTCAAACATCTGAGCCATGAGCTTTGTCTGTCTATCCACCTGTAAACCAGCGCTGGGTTAGATAAATGGCAGGTGGTTTAGAAAAGTGTCCCCATTGAGTGCCATGCTGAGTTGCACTTAGACACATTATTATTGCAGTCTGGACAAGAAGGAGGAGGAGGAGAGGGGTGGCGTGTGGAGAATGTGCAAGCAGGCGCGAGTTGCTGACTGCCAGAACATAGGCGAGACAGGGAAACAAGCATGACACAAAGAAGGACATAGCTGCCTTTGTGCAGTCCTAAAAGGAGGTTTTGTAAGCTGGAGGACTTGTAGGATGGAAGTGGATGGAAGAGATAGCGCTAGAGAAGAAAAAAGAGGTCCAGCCAGAGTAAACACTTGGACAGGGAGACAAAAACACACAAGTTTGGAGAGAAGGGAGCAGGAGGCGTATCATTGGGCTGAAGTGGATCAGAGTAGTGCATACAATTTGTCTCATGATTCACTGAAAAGAGCTTTAGTCCAACTGTCAACAGTTCGTCTGGGTCTTGAATGTTCTGTACAGCTTACTTTTTTCAGTCAGAGCTGGAGAGTCTTTCAGCCTGAAATAAAGAATATAAAAAGTCAAAAATGAAATTATGGCATATATTGACATATTAATGAGTATCAGAAAATCTAGCGTCGTTAAGTTACCATAACAATTAGTAATTCAAAACAAAACATTATATCTTTTGAACTGATGAAAGTCCTCAAAATATCATCTATTCATGGGTTTTGCTTCCAAACATTTTGAGGACTTTTCACCATTCAAAAGATATATTTTGTTTGTAATTGTTAATTGCTATGGCAACTATCCTAATTTTTCATCATTCTGAAACCCATTGATATACAGGAAGCTGAAAGCCATGAATACTGATTCAGTGCTTTCACATTTAACTTCCTACAGTCAGTCTGTCTCCATCCCTCCTGAAATAACCCTTGTATTTTCACTGTGGCACCTGTTACTGAAGAGCATTGTGTTGTTGTTTATTTCAATGATCATCAAACTTTATGGCTTAGATGTCCACTCTGAGACGCATTCACAACTGATTTTCTGTCATGTGTAAAATGACTATTTTCTGCACTACTTCATTCTTGTATAGATTTCTCTTGACAGTTACACATCCTTTTGTCTACAGAGTGGAGCCTCTCTCTGTAGCATGGATCATAATTTTCATGCAATAAGCCTATATACAAAACATTATGGCAACCATGGAACACAATAATTGGGTGGCCAAAAGATAATGAATGCAGTCAAATGTGTGTGCGTGTGTGTGTGTGTGTGTACATAGTTACACTGAATTTTATATATAGGCTTAGCATAAATATCTGTGTAATTAACAGGCTAGTAATTCCTGTGTGTCCACTAGGTGTCCTCGTGAGTGGTCCAGCATCTCTGTCAGTACAGGTGATCCCATCAGTTAGGATTACTGTCTGTGTACAATGTTAAATCACTCCCAAGAAATCTATGTTTTTGCCTCAGTGTTTTTACCAATGGCTTATATTCAATTATTGCATATTTAATTGTGATTTTATCCAATATGACAAGAAGAGATACAGATGTAGGGCCTATATAACTCTATGGGAGAGGCACTGTTTTCAAAAGAAATATCCAAACTTATGATCCACATATGTTGAACCCTATTATTATTTGTTCAGGACTAGGTTCACAACTTGTCATGTTTATCTTATGGCTTAAAGTCCTTTCAACTGACAACAATCACGTCTTTGGGGTTGAATAACAGCGCCACTTTCTGAAGCTATTAAAATAATTCCACTTTTGAGAAGACATTCTTTGTCCTAGTTTTTGTTTCCTGAGGAGAAACCCAAACATTAAACATACCCTTAAACAGCAACTTGTACCACAGAATTCTCCAGCTCAATTTTAAGTGATAGGCTATTAGGCATAGTAGTAAGTTGTAATGTCACATGACCACAACCTATTGTTTGTATTTTCACACATGCAATTTCTTGTGCCATCAGACAACACATCAGGTGACTTAGCCTGTTTTGTCCAATCAGATAACAACGATTTGGGAAGGTAGGACCTCGGCTGTCTGTTGCCTCCTACACACTTCCTCACTCCTCCTCCATTCAGTAAAGCTCTGTAGATTAACTCCCTCAGATCTCCTATCTGTAATTACGAGCAAACAGGAGCAACCCAGGCACAGAGGCAGTATAAAGAGGAGTGAGGAGAGGCTCTACTGGGAAATAAACAGAGGGCCGCTATTGTTGTTGCCGGCTCAGCATCTCTGATTTCATCTCACTGAGGAGGCCTATGTAAAGACATTACAACAGTGGCTCTAACTTGTAATCTAATTATACTGTATATCTTTGGAATAAGATGAAATAAAATGAAAATTAAATTAACTTTGTAGTCAGATTGTATTGCTTGAGCTTTGACTAAAATAACAGATGAATTATACTTTTATCTGAGTATTTATAATGGGGGTTATGTTTTATGTATTAATCACCTTCAGCTTCTCTAAACTGTCAAAGTAAAAATGTACACACTTGCAGATAAAAAAGTAACACTCAAAACCCATCTTTGAAAATCTGGCAATAGTATCTTAGCAACAGCTCAACAAAACTATAATCAGTAATTGCTGCAGTGGGACTTTGTTGTGTTCTGCCTTTACCTTGTTAACTCACATCGCCCACAAAGACGATCAGGCAAGTCAAATTCAGGTAAAACACAAACAACCCACGGGCTCCTATTACAAAACACTAGAGACCATTAGATAAAAAGGAGTAAAAGCATACGCATTTTACCAGAGTTGTAATTTATGTCAGAGTATATTTTGTTATATTTTACATGTTTATTTGACTTGGGGATAAAGAGTTACTATTAAACTAAGAAGAACTATATTCTTAAAAGAGTATCTTAAGGCTGTTGTTTGAAGTCAAATCAGTAGAAACAGTGGGTCTATCACTCTTTCTTAAATAGTCCCCTAGCAGCCATTCATTTTCTGGTTTGCATGATATGTCTGTGTGCAGCTGCCTGTGCCTCTCCTCCTGGGACAGGCCTCCACACACCATTAGCTGTAATCCTGCTACGTGCACCAAAGGCTGAAGCTCTGAGACATGCCCCAGAATGCTGTATTAGCACACAAACATTTCATCTCCCTCTGAGGATGGCTCCTCGTCAAAGCAACTCAGTTTCTGTGTCACTGCCATCATTTTAAAGGGGCTCAATGGTAGGGCATCATTTCTGGATTATTTTACTGCGAACCATTCTGAACGTCATGATGACATTATGATGAGGCAGAGTTTTGATTGGTGGACAGCACTGGCAGCATGGAGGAAGAAGCGGCTGGGCGGGGCTTGAGGAGAGGTTAAATGCAGACTGGTGAAGACACGGAGCATGGGGGCTAAATTTAGCCAATGGCTCTGCTGGGGTGGAGCTAATCCTCTTTGCACTGAATTATCTGGCATTGGGATTAGAGAGCTTTGCCTCTATGCAAGACATCTACTCTCAATAATGATGTCCCATAGCGGAATGTACCATGTCCTGGGGTGAAGTGGGTGGAGAACTCCGTAGACTGATTTGACAGCAGCAATGAATGGAAAATGTTGTTACTTCCTAATCCTATAGTGCAATATATTTTCATTCAAATAAAGAGTGAAAAGTTAAGGTCTAGTAAGCTAAAATGTTTGTAATGTTATATTACTGTTAAAGTTTTAATGCAAATATTTCTCAGCTACTATAATTACAACTATACTTCAGCTTCTTTTTCATTTTCAAGTAAATGCATGTTTATAAAATATACTCCCGAATGGCATAGGTTCTTAAGTAGCATGCCTTAGCATTCCTTTATTTACTTATGTAGCATGCATAGTATAATTATACAGTTGTGTAAATGTGTCTCAGTGATCCTACATTTAATGCAGTTGTAAGCACTGTGCTTTGAGTGGTGTCCATCCCACAAGAGCCTTATATTCTGTATATAAAGCACAGAAATGATATGTGTGGTGGGAGAGCTATATGATTACCATCTCCAGCTCAAGGTGCCACTCAGACACATCCATAATCACATCTGCTCTCTTCCACACCCACAGATGTGCTGATTTAGTTCAAGTTAAGAGAACAATTTTACACTCATTTGAGAACTATAAGTTGGCTTCGGATGCTATTGTAGTTGTTCAAGGGCATTAAAATAAGAGTTTCATTGATTTGCAGTTAACAAAGGACAGGGCAGTCATGTAATAATACCAAAGACTTTTACACTGTGTTTGTTTGACTAATTTAGGCAAAACAGTTGAAAGAATGCCATCCCTCCAGTTGATTGTATATTAAATATAATCCCTAATTAAGCGATTAGGATGGCAGTGCCAGGCAAGACAGAAATAGCATGAAGTTGGTTGTTGATTGATGAAACTATGTTGATTATTAGCAAAAGAAAAATATAAAATCTGTCAACTGGACAAAAGTTTTATAGTGAAGATGTTTCACTGCTCATCCAAGCGGCTTCTTCAGTTCTAGTCAGATTGCTGGACACTGCCTTATATCTATTTGAAGGGAGGAACTAACTACATTGAAACTAACACAACTGTTTGTTTACAGTTTCTGTTTGTTTGCTAGGTCTATTAAACTACACTAAGTCATATTATGCATAATCGTTCAGGCCCCTAATGGGTGCTATCACACCTATTAGCATACTGGCTATCACTATTGTTTTCCTTGTTTTGATTTAGATCTGAGGATGGAGTTATAAGTAGGAGATAAATTATGTCTAAGCCCCCCATTCCTATTTAAAGATGGATTGTCTTTCCTAACAAAAATAGCCTCTCAAACCATTTCTTTTCTTGCAGAAAGCCCTCTCTGCTTGTGGATATCCAAAATAGGCCTTCAGTAGATCTAAGAGACCTAAAAAACAGGACAGCAGAGAATCAGAACTTAGGAGAAAAGGTGTAACTATTCCCTAAAAAGCTGGTGTGTCTGAAGACCTTCAGAGAATTTCCAGACAGCATGAAATCCTGGTCTATTTGGTCAGAGGATCTCAGACAGCATGAAATCCCGGTCTATTTCAAATCTACAAACACTTTAAGACAGAAACTCGTTCACCCAAAAGACAAAACCCCGGGCCACAAATGTGTGGTCTACTCCATTCAGTGTAGTGAAGTATGCAGTGAGCATTACATTGGAGAAACTAAACAGCCACTCCATAAGAAAATGTACCAACACCGTCATGAGAGCACGTCAGGGCCCCAATCTGCCGTACATCTCCATCTCAAAGCCACTAACCACTTGTTTGCATACTGGCTAAATAGGGCTAGCCAGTATACTAATATACCCATTAGGGCCTGAATGATTATGCTAAAAATGACTCAGGCACAATTCACACTTAGTGTAGCTCAACAGACCTAGCCAACAGACAGAAACTGTAAACAATAGGTGTGTTAGTTTCAGTGTAGTTAGCTCCTCCCTTCAGGTAGCTATAAGGGAGTGTCCAGTAGTAATTTGACCAGAACTGAAGAAGCGGCTTGGATGAGCAGCAAAACGTCTTCACTCTAAAACTTTTGTCCAGACAATTGACTTTTTGGCTAAAGCTAATAAACATAAAAAAGATCTGTAACTAAACACTAATCAGTAGCCTCTAGAGTTTACAGACAAGCATTAGAGTGGTAAGGTCATGGCCAACAACAGTGGTATGGATAGAGAATATAACACTGTGAAATCTCAACTATGAGTAGGGACCAAATACAGTATGAGTCTCCATGACAACAAGCATCCATGTAATGTGAAGAAACCTTGAGAAAAAAAAATAGGACCGCAGTTTTCTGTTGTGACCTTTGACCTAATAATGAGGGAAGTGAAGTTTTAGTTTTCTTTCCTCATTAGAGGTATTAAAGTCTGTAGTAGACTGGGCTGTACCATCAGATTTGCAGGGTGGGGGGGTGAGTCCAGGGAGTTTCCTGTTGGGATGAGCCTGTGAGGGAGGGGTGGTGGTGTGGGGGCGATCGTGAGGTTGGATCCTAATCCCCCAGCCTTGGCTACTGCCCGGCCTTAGGATAAACTGACATGTAGACTACTCCTATTCGGACTTCAGCTATTTTAACACACTTTTATTTAATCCACAAATATTTTTTTGTGCAAAGGGAATGCCAAGTCTGGTAAGGAATCTTGTTCATTTGAAATTTAATCAAGATTGTGCATTTGATTTGATATTTTACAAAGAGAACGAAGTGACAAACTATTTCGAAATGTCTAATTTTTGCTATGTCAACAATTAGATAGATAGTACCTAATTTAGCAGTTTAACAGGCCATTAATCTAACATCAACCATGCATCTAAAAATAGCTGTTTATTTTAGCCAACTGAAGCTTTCAGTCAGCCAACAGGTTTCCCTGTATTATCTCACATCAAAATATTTTGCTTCAGCTCATTGTTATGTGCAGTGCAAGCAAGAAATTCTTCCACATTTCAGTTTTTGCAACTGTTCTCGCTGTGTCCTCTTGAGACTGTTTAGTTGAGTTTTAGTAATCAGTTCATGTAAAAACAAAAAAAGAAAAAACATTTTTAAAAGGCCAATATAATTACTTATTGAAGTATGTAACTTTTTAATAAATCCCTTGAAAGGGTTAGCAAACAGAACACTATTCTAGAAAACACACAGGATTGTCCTTTGACCTCCTTAGGTCAAAAGAGAGCTCAGGTTAAAATGACCTTATTGCTTTGATAGCTGTGGTGAAATGCAATATACAGAAACCTCTGTAGTGTTTTATGGAACATAGCTATTTGTAAATATTTTTTTTCAAGCCTGGAATGAAATTTGAATCATTAAATACTTTTAGTAGATTCTTTTAAAATGAAGGGTTAGGATTTAATCAAATTTTATTACCATCTTTCATTAAGGCGTAATGTTAGCCTAATCTAAAGCATTAATTCTAATGTTGTTCTGCATTTAAGTTTTGAATAGTTGTACTTTGCACTTTGAAAAACATGGCTAAAACTTCAGTTAACCCAAGAAGACCTGAAAAATGCCAACTGTAACCACACTCTGCTGTTTATGTCCAAAAATGTACATTTAAAAACTCACTGAATCAAAATGAAGTATATTTCCAAAAGGTCATTTACTCCAGGCAGTCGACCGTGTTTGCATATTTAGCAGGTCTTTTCTGTGCGCTATTAACATAACAATAGCACAACACACAGCCTCCATAGTTTGTGCCAAACTGAGATAGCTGGCAAAGACAACAGTCAAACTAATGAATGGTCTGAATGCTAAAAGGTCACTAGATGAAATTGAAATTGCTTTTTTGTAGGCTAAATTACTTTGCTGCTTCCAGTTAGACCTCTGACATGCATTGATTTTTTTCAGATTCAAAGCAAGCAGTTTGACTTTTGAACACATACAATGATGATTTCTACTATAAAGGCTAAGACTGCTTTGATATTTGAGTGTTCCTAATGGATGCATTTATTTATAAAAAGTGATGAGGCACATGGGAGGGTGTGATGTGCCTACTATTATGTAAGCAGCAGCTGCATTAGTATAACGGCTGGATCAGAAAATGACCTTAACACAACCTCTGTCCACTAAACACATATCTCCTTAATAACTGACCTTAAAAACAGCTACAAGAGCAGAGAAAGATAGATAGAAATATCAATAATGTTACAACAAAATAGGCTAGAAAACTTCCCAAAAATGTATGTACTATGAAGTGATGTAATTTTCTCCAATAATCCTCAGAGCCACCTCCATGACTTTCATCATCCAACAATAGCATAAGGCAACAAGGACAAAATGAAAAAAAATCTGACGTTCTAATCTGGATTAAATTATTGGACATTCAGGTTAAAAACTAGAATAACGTGGCCCTCAGCCAAGAAAGAAGTACCATTCAGATTTTCTTTTTTTTCTAACAAATTAAATCCAACCACTGTAGCTGTTAACATACAGAAACCTGAATCTTTGGTTGTTATAACAGTGGATTTAATATGAAAGAATGGTATATATTCCTTTCGAGTTCAAAGACCTAGATAAATAGCAAAACCTAGTCCATTATTGTTATTTAAAAAAATGTGCGAATGGAATTAAAAAAAAAAAAAAATCCCTGGAGATTTTGAATGAGGAAGCTATTCACTATTTAACAGATCAAAATGGCGCCACTGCATGTGAGTGTGGAGACAACAAGATTATCTGTGTGGAAGGACACAGGCTGAAAGCAAGGCTAGGAAGTACTATCTGTTCTTATTTTCAAATGACATATTCAGATTAGAGGTTTTATAAAATATCCCACAGCCAAATCAGGTTTTCAAAGTGTCACAGGGAGGCTATCCACTGTAAGAAAACTTAGATATATTAGAGCATACAATTATTGAACTTACCGGTACTTTCTGAAAAAAAAAATTTCCTAAAAAAGTGACGGTGCATATACAATTAGATATGTATAATGAGTGATTTTGATTTTGGAATTGTCCATAGTCTCTTGACAAAGGTACCAAAAAAAAGCAAATAATATGGTAATAGGCTAACACAATATGGGAGCTGCTACAAAGTATAGTTCAAAGCGTCTTCATTTAGCCCTGACGTATAGCCAAGGGTCAAGGGTTCTCCATCTGTGTTTTGCTAATATAAACTTACAAGAATCCTTAGGGGAATGTAGAGTGTGACACCATTTAGCAGGTCACAGCATGTCCCACAAGGATCTGTTGCATAGCAATCTGTACATTCCACTCTGAGGTTTTGCCGACAAATAAACTCTCATCTTTATTGTATTACAGGTACAGTATGCACCTCACTGGCTGTCAAGGAAGGTAGGACAGTCCATAGGCTCTTAATTTCTGCCCTGCATTAAATTAAAACTTCTTGGGGACGATTATGCTATTATAGCTGACAACTTTCTTCAGTATACTGCAAGTCACTGCTCCTCTGAGAACTGCCTTGAACCATGGAAGACCCATATCAAAATAATGTCAACCAGCAATACACAGAGGGTGGAGGGGGAGAATACACCTACACACAACAAGAAGGGGGTGGCAGCGGCCCAGATGGCTACCCCTACCAGACAGACTACCCACCTCAAGAGGAGGATGCAAGAAGTGATGCCACGGAGGGTGCAGACGAGGATGACCAGATGTATGAAGGAGAGTACCAGGGCATCCCGCACCCTGACGAGATCAAGGAGGCCAGGAGGGCAGCCAGGATAGAGGCCCGGAGGAAAGCCCGTCTGGCAGCTCAGCAGGAGGAGGTGGAGGAGGAGAACCTGCCAGAGCAGTATGAGAGCATCATGGAGGACTGTGGACACGGGCGCTTTCAGTGGATGCTGTTTGTGGTCCTGGGGCTAGCTCTGATGGCAGATGGGGTGGATGGCTTTGTGGTGGGATTCGTCATGCCCAGTGCTGAGAAGGACATGTGTATATCCAACGCTGACAAAGGGCTGCTAGGTGAGTGGAGATAATAAAAACAATGCACAATTAGTAGTTGATTTGTTTTAGTTTTGAAGTGCAAGGGCAACACATGTAAAAAAAATGAAATCAAATTAAAAACACACACAATCAGTACACATTTTTTGGCTCATCTTTGTGGTTCACCTTGTGCAACCCAAATTTGACCGCCATGCTGGAATCTGCCTTAGATTATTGTCATCTGCTTCACTTCATTGACTGTGTGTTGTTTGTTTTCATTGTATCTGTCAATGGATGGAGAGAGTATGGTACATGCCAGTATGTATGTATGTTATTGCAAGAAGATGGAGAACACCAGGGTGGACCCTGTACAAGAAAACCCTGAAATGTACTGCTAGGTCATCCAGTAATATAGGACAAAAAAACCTATATACAATAAAATGCTAGCTAAAAGGCACATTTATTAGTCATGTTATAAAAAAAACAAACAAAAAAAAAAAATTCTAAGCAAACATCTGGAAATAAACTTAATTTTCTTTTCAGATGTGGCTAAGTGTTCAAATTGGGATGCCCTCTAGGTGATGTGGGGCCCTGCAGGCTCAGAGATTGAAATGATTCATTGCAATCAAAACATGCTCACACCCAAATTCTAATATTACCAACCAAAAAACTTACTAGGCTTGCAAATGGCATTCATCTGTCGAAGAGCAGAAATCTTTATGTAGAGGACGAGCTCATCAGTGAAATGATTTGCTACTGTGCTTGGCTGGGACAGAATTGGCTCGCGATGGTGCAAGGCTTCAGACCACTGCGTTTGGCCAATGGGATCAATTAGCAACAAAGTGTTACTATTGTTTGAGTCAATACATGCTGTGATTGTATAATTTCACTTTTGCTTTTAGATTTCGTAGCCATTAATTAAAACAAATGAGTAAATGGCATACAAATCTTAAAAACAAAGCCTTGGTCAACATTTCTACTTGATCACAATTCATGAAGACTTAGTTTTATATTTCCTTTAAATGTGCACTATGGAACTTTTCTGGTGGGGGGTGATCTGCTGGGACTATTTCACAGTATGGCATCAAACTACACAATCTTGCATTTATTCAATCACAGGTGTTCAAAATACCTTGAAAAAACATACATTATTACTATGAGTGGGTCTCCTTTTCAAAGATCTGACTTACAACTTCGACTTGTGGCATCACTTGGTTAATTCAATGAAATGAGATAGATTCACTGCCATAGTGTGGAAAAGAATAATATCTCCATAGAGAAAAACAGAAGGCGAACTCTCCATCAGAAAAGTGTACTTTTAAGAGTCAAATACAGCTTCTTCTAAGAGTCGACACTTTGCCTGGTTAAATCCTCCTTTCACAAAGTATAATGAAGGTATATGTTCAAATCTTATCTTAGTCTTATAATATAATTTTATTGCCCATCCCTAAAATGTAAAATCTTCAAAAGATATCTCTCAGTAGTTATTATACTGCATTAACACCAAGACTATATCAACCTGACATATCCACTACTTCTTAAATTTCACTCCAGAACCAAGGCACTAAAAATATCAGCAAAATCTGTATGCTGCATAGATTTCACTTAAAGGGAAATGTAGCTTGAAATGCCTGGTTCTCACTCTACGCCTTTACAACGAGAGCGCATATTACTATTCAATATTACTATCTCCCCCATGTAGTTTCATGTGTGCAGCAGCAGGCGATGAGGCGGATTGTGCATCATTATTTCATCTTAACAACAGGCCCATGGGACAAGGGCGTTGCCAGGGATTGATGAAGAAGCCAGTGGTGATTGCATTGAGCGTGTGTTACCAGGGCTAATGTGCAACATGTTGAATCCGTCAGGGAGCTCCGGCAGCCCGCAGCGCTCAGTGCAGGGCTGTCAGATACGCTCGAGGCCTCTGACAGGTTGTGGGAGCGGTAGGGAGGAAGGCCCTGGCGAAAATGAAATCAGAGTGTTTGTGCAGAGCCTCTGATCAGTGGCGGAGAATATTTAGTAGATGTGGAGAATGATCCTTTTCCCCTCACATTCATGCACTGTTCACCACATAGGCCTCTAAAGGAATATATATGATGCTCAAGGTTACTCACAATGTTGGGCACTACTCCTCGAGCTCTAGTAGAGGAAATGTTTTAAAGAGGTTGTTTTGTTGAAACTGAAGAGAACTTGTGTCATGTGTACAGAATGATCCATTTCAGTGTGGCTCAGGATTTAGTTTGCCAAGACTAAAGCTCCAGTGTTTATCTTTGACTAAAAAAAAAAAAATCTTCACAATGTCAGGCCTGTGAATTTTGTGTAGCAGTGCATGAAAGTCTATGCAGTACACTGTACATTGTTTCTGTTCATTTTAAAGTATTCTGTGTCATAAGTTAAACATTGATACAAACATTTTAGCCATTGTAGCCTTTAAAATAACAACATTCTAGCAAAACAAGAGTTCAATCAGGTATAATGTTTATACCAGATGCCCTACCCAATTGAATATGCTAATTAGGTTGATTTGTTGTGATGAACCCCTGGTGGGAAATAGAATTATATTTCACACAATTGCAAAGCTATTTTGTGCTTTTATGTAGGTGATGCAGCCTGAAGAATTAAAAACTATCTCTCCTCCTGTCTTTGCTGTGCCCAAGGACACTTGTGTAATCACAACTGCATTTTGCTGCAGGGCTCAATTCTAGGCCTCTACCGTGTTTCCAATTGCAAGGCCACTCTGTCAACCTGTCAATGCGCGTACAATACAGTATCTAAGGCATACACATATAGCCCTGAGCAACCGCTGTGAAGTGCCACATGGGCCTGGACGTCCCTATGCTGCTGCTGTTGAATGGGTCAGGAAGGTACAGCTTGCTGTGTGTGTGTCGCCATCAGCACAGCCCTTGGACCGTCTGGTAATCCACAGGGAAGGTGCACTGTACACTATGGCTCCACGTGCCGTTAAGCTGCTTAGCCTCACCGTAATTAGGGCTGTGTGTAGTAAAAACAAGCAGGAGGCTGGAGGTATGGGTGGTCAGGGGTAGGATTGGACTGGATAGATTCTCTACATAAAAGAAGGAATGCACCAATCCAGTACTGGAAAATTTTACTGGATTGGATATTGGCTTTCAAATATCGGTTCAGCCGATATCCTGGTTGGACCTTTAAATTTATGTAATAAGGCTATTTACAGGTCATAATTGGCTCAGAAAGTCTCATAATGTTTGAATTTTTATTTATACTCAGTTGTTAAGCAGTTACTTGATGGATAAATAACAGTTACATTGGTTTGGATTGGTTTAGTCTTATTTTATTTTAGTTTAAAGGAAAGAAATGCTATTACTAGTCTCTGCACTGGTATTGGTTCATATCGAGTATCGCCAGATACTTAAAGCTGTAGTATTGGTATCGGAACTGAAAAAGCTGGACCAGTATCAGTACATCCTTACATAAAAGGCACAAAGTCAAATCTATTTTCATGATTAACTGCTTTAATGCTTGTATGCTGAGGATATGAGAAGGAACAGGGCTATG